>CM070822.1:28197936-28285468 GCA_036326025.1 Chrosomus eos
TGTGTTGGTGGTTACATGGCAGGACGTCAACGAAAAGCAGCATTCGTCCCTGGGTGGGCTCGAACCACCAACCTTTCGGTTAACAGCCGAACGCGCTGACCGATTGCGCCACAGAGACCTGGGTTAGGTCCATGGGTTAGGTTTTTAAAAAAATAGCAGACTTGGACTTTTCCGGCAATCAGGCACTCGCTCCCACTACACGCTAGCTTGCACGCTGGAAAGCGAGGCCCCGTCGGGAAGAGAGAGGGCTAATAGATACGCCCAACGTGGGGCTTGGCATAGCCTCTTGCGGGTAAAGTCAGGGTTAAGCCTAGAGGTAGGCCTAGTGTGTACTTTGTTTGTTTCGGCCATATCTGTTGTTGGGGGATACAATTTGACCCTGTAGAGCAGGCCAGTGATATGCACAACCCGGAGCTAAAGTTCCGTTTCGGTGTGTCGAGTGAGAGAGCGGTTACCGAAGGCAATTTTCTCCAAATATCCAAAGGCAAAAGTGAGCCATACAACAAAGAGTTGGAGGGACACAACCTCCAACCGGAACTTAACCTGCAAAAACGGTAGTACATATAGGCCTATGCCGAATCGATTGACCTCATGCCTGAGAGCCTGATAGGTTACAAGTTACCGGTGCCCTCCTTACGAGAACAAAATCCACGGTCGACCAATGTCGGAAGTTATTGGGGATGCTCGATGGTGTTTTAAAAGGAGTTTTGAGCAGGACCTCTCTGGAACACAGGCAACTCCGCCACCCGGAACAAAACATGAACATTCCATCCACGCGCCACAGCAAACTTGAGCTGATGTAAACTGTCACATAAGACCCGCTGTCTTCTTTGAACACAAAGCAACTGACCAAGCTGTAAAAGCTAAAAGGGGCCAAGAAATGTCGTGTCATGAACGACACGGATGCGTTAGTGGACACACGTGTGCTAAATACTGCAGCTGTGTTGGTGGTTACATGGCAGGACGTCAACGAAAAGCAGCATTCGTCCCTGGGTGGGCTCGAACCCCAACCTTTGGTTAACAGCCAACGCGCTGACCGATTGCGCCACAGAGACCTGGGTTAGGTCCATGGGTTAGGTTTTTAAAAAAATAGCAACTTGGACTTTTCCGGCAATCAGGCACTCGCTCCCACTACACGCAGCTTGCACGCTGGAAAGCGAGGCCGTCAAGAGGCTATGATCGCAAGTGGGGCTAATAGGTAGCAGTGTGGGTGCTGGTTACATGGCAGGACGTCAACGAAAAGCAGCATTCGTCCACTGGGTGGGCTCGAACCACAACCTTTTGGTTAACACCAAACGCGCTGGACCGATTGCGCCACAGAGACCTGGGTTAGGTCCATGGGTTAGGTTTTTTAAAAAATAGCAGACTTGGACTTTTCCGGCAATCAGGCACTCGCCCCACTACACGCTAGCTTGCACGCTGGAAAGCGAGGCCCCGTCGGGAAGAGAGAGGCTAATAGATACGCCCAATGTGGGGCTTGGCATAGCCTCTTGCGGGTAAAGTCAGGGTTAAAGCCTAGAGCTAGGGACTTTTAGGAGCTTGTTGGACGTCGGCCCATTCAAATAGGTTGGCAGATGACACATAGGGGTGCGATGGACCGTACGCCTTTCGTGGACGTCCTTCTGTAACCTATTTGGAGGGCACGTTGGATGTTTTCCCCTAAACGACGACTAGGACCCCAATTGCGCAATAGGGCTTTGGGACACCACAGGGGGCGCTCTTGAGCTGTCCTGAGGGGGCTTCCACGGACCCCTAAAGGGTCCCCCAACCCCCTACTCTTCACACGTCCACGAACGGCTATTCATCACCTAGGCGCCTACTCTTCACCGTAGTCTTCCTCACGTCCACGAACAGCCTATTCGTCACCTAGGCGCCTATTCTTCATGAATTAGTCCACAGAGTGCCTAGAGTGCCACCTAAGTGACTACTCTTCACAGAGTCTTCCTCACATCCACGAACAGCCTATTCGTCACCTAGCACCTATTCTTCATGAACTAGTCCATAGAGTGCCTAAAGTGCCACCTAAGTGACTACTCTTCACCGGAGTCTTCCTCACATCCACGAACAGCCTATTCGTCCACCTAGTGCCTATTCTTCATCATTTGTCCACTGAGCGCCTAATGTCCCTAATAGCCTACTCTTCACCGAGTCTTCCTCAGGTCCACGAATAGCCTATTCGTCCCCTAGGGGCCTATTCTCATGAATTAGTCCACAGAGTGCCTAAAGTGCCACCTAAGTGACTACACTTCACCAGAGTCTTCCTCACATCCACGAACAGCCTATTCGTCCACCTAGGTGCCTATTCTTCATCAATTAGTCCACGGAGCACCTAAACGTCCCCTAACAGCCTACTCTTCACCAGAGTCTTCCTCACGTCCACGAGTGGCCTATTCGTCCCCCTAACTGCCTATTCTTCATCAATTCGTCCATGGAGCGCCTAAACGTCCCTAACAGCCTACTCTTCACCGGAGTCTTCCTCACGTCCACGAACAGCCTATTCGTCCACCTAGGTGCCTATTCTTCATCATACTGGTAGCCTAGGGTCCCCACTGCCACATACAAGGAGGACAGGTCTCTAGAGTTCAGGGAAAATATTTGCACCCTCCTGGGACCCTGATATCCAGGATCCTGACCCGGGGGCCCCTGGACTACCACCGTGTCAAATTTGGAGCCCCTGTGACCTTTTGACCCCTGCTTTCCAGACGTCCGTCCTGCAACCTATTTGACGTAGGCTATTCGTTGACAGTTGGGCCAATTAAGCACGAAAATGGGTCGAAGGGACACAAGGCTCCAGACACGGCCCCAGGGGCCCCTGGCAAGGCGTGGGTGTCGATTTCGGGCAAATCGGACCTTTCGGTCCAATGTCCACCAACCACCTATGAAAACGCATGCAATAAGTTGCACGTGTCCTCAGCTGCCTTCGGCCCCCGGGGGTCCGAGGGGCCCCAAACTGCACATCCTGGTAGCCTAGGGTCCCCACTGCCACATACTAGGAGGACGAGTCCCTAGAGCGCAGGGAATTTTTTTTGGCCTGCTTTGTAAAAATCTCTCACAAAGGCCTCTTGCACTCATAGAAAGACAGGCCCTCTCCAAAGGGCCCAGTGAAAATATAGGGTAGGGTTAAGAAAAAGACTCGGGGCCAACCTAGGACCCTAATATCCAGGATCCTGATCCAGGGGCCCCTGGACTACCACAGTGTCAAATTTGGAGCCCCTGCGACCTTTTGACCCCTGCTTTCCAGAAGTCCGTCCTGCAACCTATTTGACGTAGGATGTTCGTTGACAGTTGGGCCAATTAAGCACGAAAACGGGTCGAAGGGACACGAGGCTCCAGACACGGCCCCAGGGGCCCCTGGCAAGGCGTGGGTGTCGATTTCGGGCAAATCGGACCTTTCGGTCCAATGTCCACCAACCACCTATGAAAACGCATGCAATAAGTTGCACGTGTCTTCGGCTGCCGTTCGGCCCCCGGGGGTCCGAGGGGCCCCAAACTTCGCATCCTGGTAGCCTAGGGTCCCCACTGCCACCTACTAGGAGGACGAGTCCCTAGAGCGCAGGGAAATTATTTTGGTCTGCTTTGTAAAAATCTCTCACAAAGGCCTCTTGCACTCATAGACAGACAGGCCCTCTCCAAAGGACCCAGTGAAAATATAGGGTAGGGTCAGGAAAAGGACTCGGGGCCAACCTAGGACCCTGATATCCAGGATCCTGATCCAGGGGCCCCTGGACTACCACCGTGTCAAATTTGGAGCCCCTGCGACCTTTTGACCCCTGCTTTCCAGACGTCCGTCCTGCAACCTATTTGACGTAGGCTGTTCGTTGACAGTTGGGCCAATTAAGCACTAAAACGGGTCGAAGGGACACGAGGCTCCAGACACGGCCCCAGGGGCCCCTGGCGAGGCATGGGTGTCGATTTCAGGCCAATCGGACCTTTCGGTTCATATTGGCCGCCAACCACCTATGAAAACGCATGCAATAAGTTGCATGTGTCCTCGGCTGCCGTTCGGCCCCCGGGGGTCCGAGGGGCCCCAAACTTCATATCCTGGTAGCCTACGGTCCCCACTGCCACAAACTAGTAGGACGAGTCCCTAGAGCGCAGGGAAATTTTTTTGGCCTGCTTTGTCAAAATCTCTCACAAAGGCCTCTTGCACTCATAGACAGACAGGCCCTCTCCAAAGGGCCCAGTGAAAATATAGGGTAGGGTCAGGAAAAAGACTTGGGGCCAACCTAGGACCCTGATATCCAGGATCCTGACTCGGGGGGCCCTGGACTCCCACCGTGTCAAATTTGGAGCCCCTGCGACCTTTTGACCCCTGCTTTCCAGACGTCCGCCCTACAACCTATTTGACGTAGGCTGTTCGTTGACAGTTGGGCCAATAAAGCACGAAAACGGGTCGAAGGGACACGAGGCTCCAGACACGGCCCCAGGGGCCCCTGGCGAGGCGTGGGTGTCGATTTCGGGCCAATCGGACCTTTCGGTCCAGTGTCCACCAACCACCTATGAAAACGCATGCAATAAGTTGCACGTGTCCTTGGCTGCCGTTCCGCCCCCGGGGGTCCGAGGGGCCCCAAACTTCGCATCCTGGTAGCCTAGGGTCCCCACTGCCACATACTAGGAGGACGAGTCCCTAGAGCGCAGGGATTTTTTTTTGGCCTGCTTTGTAAAAATCTCTCACAAAGGCCTCTTGCACTCATAGACAGACAGGCCCTCTCCAAAGGGCCCAGTGAAAATATAGGGTAGGGTCAGGAAAAAGACTCGGGGCCAACCTAGGACCCTGATATCCAGGATCCTGACTCGGGGGGCCCTGGACTCCCACCGTGTCAAATTTGGAGCCCCTGCGACCTATTTGATGTAGGCTGTTCGTTGACAGTTGGGCCAATTAAGCACGAAAACTGGTCGAAGGGACACGAGGCTCCAGACACGGCCCCAGGGGCCCCTGGCGAGGTGGGTATCGATTTCGGGCCAATCGGACCTTTCGGTCCAATGTCCACCAACCACCTATGAAAATGCATGCAATAAGTTGCACGTGTCCTCAGCTGCCGTTCGGCCCCTGGGGGTCCGAGGGGCCCCAAACTTCGCATCCTGGTAGCCTAGGGTCCCCACTGCCACATACTAGGAGGACGAGTTCCTAGAGCGCAGGGACATTATTTTGGCCTGCTTTGTAAAAATCTCTCACAAAGGCCTCTTTCACTCATAGACAGACAGGCCCTCTCCAAAGGGCAAAGTGAAAATATAGGGTAGGGTTAAGAAAAAGACTCGGGGCCAACCTAGGACCCTGATATCCAGGATCCTGACCTGGGGGCCCCTGGACTACCACCGTATCAAATTTGGAGCCCCTGCGACCTTTTGACCCCTGCTTTCCAGACGACCGTCCTGCAACCTATTTGATGTAGGCTGTTCGTTGACAGTTGGGCCAATTAAGCACGAAAACGGGTCGAAGGGGTATGAGGCTCCAGACACGGCCCCAGGGGCCCCTGACAAGGTGTGGGTGTCGATTTCGGGCCAATCGGACCTTTCGGTCCAATGCCCACAGACAGCCTACAGGGGCCTGTCAGATAGGTTACAGGTGGGATGCTGTTTTGACCGGGTGTATCTCGATAACCAAGCCGACTTTGGGCTCCATACTCTGGGGTCATTGGGGGCCCACGGGTACCTCCCCATGCCCGGAGAATGGAGCTCCAAGTCGGCTTGCTTTTTAAGATACACCCGGTCAAAGTCCCATATGGGGTTGGGTCATATAGGCAGTTGGGTGGCACTTTAGGCGCTCTGTGGATGAATTAATGCAGAATAGGTGCCTAGATGGATGAATAGGCTGTTCGTGGGATGAGAGGAAGACTACGGTGAAGAGTAGTCACTTAGGTGGCACTTTAGGCACTCTGTGGAGAATTCATGAAGAATAGGCGCCTAGGTGGATGAATAGGCTGTTCGTGGGACGAGAGGAAGACCAGGATGAAGAGTAGTCACTTAGGTGGCACTTTAGGCACTCTGTGGATGAATTCATGAAGAATAGGCGCCTAGGTGGACAAATAGGCTGTTCGTGGGAAGAGAGGAAGACTAGGATGAAGAATAGGCAGTTAGGTGGCACTTTAGGCACTCTGGACGAATTCATGAAGAATAGGCGCCTAGGTGGATGAATAGGCTGTTCGTGGGACGAGAGGAAGACTAGGATGAAGAATAGGCAGTTAGGTGGCACTTTAGGCACTTCGTGGCCAAGGGTTAGGGAACCTGGCCCCCTAGAGGCGGCCATAAAGCCCCTATGGGCCCCTAATAGGGGTGTAACGAGATCTCGTGCCACGAGATCTCGCGAGACTAAAACATGACGAGATTTCTCGTCGAGTAAAAAGCTGTCTCGCGATCGCGATATCGCCATGACTGAGCGTGAGGGTGAGATTATCATAGAATATTCCACTGCTACACTCACATTCTCCTAAACTGTCGTTTTGCGGTTTTTATTTAAAAAATCATTATAAAATAAT
The DNA here is from genome assembly GCA_036326025.1 of Chrosomus eos. NCBI lineage: Eukaryota > Metazoa > Chordata > Actinopteri > Cypriniformes > Leuciscidae > Chrosomus > Chrosomus eos. The sequence continues at coordinate 28,204,413 of CM070822.1, forward strand.
GTAAAAGTCTGCTCTGCTCCAGCTCGAGTTGCCGTTGCAATCAGTGCAGCACGAATTCACTGATCGCGTGAGGCACTTGTAGAATGCACGCTCAGCACCGCTGCTATACACAGAGTATGCGCGATCACGATAGTGAAAGTAAAACACAAGCTCTCTGATGTGGATTGCGCACAAATTAGGCCGCATACATACAATAGTCCGTCTCCCGATACCCATCTCTGGACTGTTTATTTGCGGCTATGGTGTCAGTTTGCACTTCGAATATTGAGAGAGTACTGTAATGTCTTAAAGACAACAGACAAGAGGCTCCGTTTCTGAACTAATAATCGGAACGCAAGAACAACTGTGGAGACAAACAAACAGCCTCGGTTTCTCTACCGGCCTTTCCCGAACTCACCGCATTAACCCTATAACTGCCGGTGCAAAATAAAACAGCAATTTCAAAACAATTATAAAGAGTCTGTGTGCTAACTTTGATTATGGTTGCACTTGCACTTATTGTTTCCACTTAATAAGACTTCTAGAGTTCAGTTAGGATGTCACACACAGCCTCAATCAGAAGTTCTGAAAGCTATTAAATGTACAGTAAGGTCTGAAGAGACTAATGTGAAATCATGCAGGAGAAAAGCCAGTCAATAAAAACCTTTTACAGTGCTTGTATATTGTTTTCTTTCAATGCATTTGATAATTCATACTCATAATGCATGTCATTTCAGGTCTACTTTATAAGATTATTAGTTAAACATTGCAAAATGCACCTGCATACTATTTTTCCCGTCATGAATTTTTTCATTGAGGATTTCTGAAAAATTGTGCAAAAATCTCGTCTCGTCTCGTTCTCGTGAACCCAATCTCGTGTCTCGTCTCGTTTCTAAAATAAGCGTCTCGTTACACCCCTAGCCCCTAATCAACGTTTAGGGGAAATCCATTCATTTAGGTGATAGGTCGGCGCCGTAGAGCGCCTATTCGTACTTTGCGCACCTATGTCGCCATCTGCCAATCTATATGAACTAGCCGAAATCCACAGACCCCCTATTTCCCCTAGTTCTTAATTAGGGTACATGACATCCACGTACCACCTAAAAGACAGCCCATGGACGGGATTCCCTAAGCGCTGCGCGGCGCCCCCTAATAATTTTTTGGCCCCCAAACGGGAAAACTGTCGATGCAAAGAAAAATGGTTCGATCCGGCCTCTCCCCCTAAGGCCGGGGACGGTGGTCCCATCTCCTGAGACCCTCCAGGGGCCCCGCAACAGGGCAAAATGGCCCTAAAAATGCTTTTCCCCCACCCTGTCAGTTAAGTCACAGGAAGGATGCAGTTTTTGACTTATAGCGTTTCAATGTGTTCAAGTCCAAGCTTTAACTTATTTGACAGTCCTTCTAGGCTGTTCGTGGACAGTACATTAAATGGTCATATTTCATAAATACAGTGCTTATATGTGGTTTAACCTGTTGTATGCCACACAGGGGTCACAATACAACACACTGGTGTACAGTACAGACATTAATTATGAAAAATTTGCATAATATTCAACTGTCCACAGACAGTCTATAGGGGCTCTGTCAAATAAGTTACAGGATGGATACAGTCGGTGAAGTCCAAGCTGTAACTTATTTGACAGTCCTTCTAGGCTGTTCGTGGACAGTACATTAAATGGTCATATTTCATAAATACAGTGCTTATATGTGGTTTAACCTGTTGTATGCCACACAGGGGTCACAATACAACACACTGGTGTACAGTACAGACGTTAATTATGAAAAATGTGCATAATATTCAACTGTCCACAGACAGTCTATAGGGGCTCTGTCAAATAAGTTACAGGATGGATACAGTCGGTGAAGTCCAAGCTGTAACTTATTTGACAGTCCTTCTCGGCTGTTCGTGGACAGTACATTAAATGGTCATATTTCATAAATACAGTGCTTATATGTGGTTTAACCTGTTGTGTGCCACACAGGGGACAATATGTAACACACTGATATACAGTACAGCCATTATTATGTATTATTGGCCTAAAAATGGACTGTCCACAGACAGCCTATAGGAGCTCTGTCAAATAGGTTACAGGATGGATGCAGTTTCTGACTTAGTTTTTGGGAGCGATTGGATTCTGGGGAACTTTGGGTTTGGGAGTGTGGATTCTGGGGAATTTTGGGTCTGGTGTTCTTATACTTGCAATTTATCAGGTCAAACCTACTCTGCACCACACAGGGGACACAGCACTACACACTGGTGTTCATTACAGCCATTAATTATGTATAATTTGCATAATATTAATCTGTCCACAGACAGCATATAGGGGCTCTGTCAAATAAGTTACAGGTGGGATGCTAATTTTGACCCGGTGTATCTCAAGAACCAAGGCGACTTTGGGCTCCATACTCGGGGGTCAGGGGGGTCTCATGGGTACCAACCCATGTCCGGAGAATGGAGCTCCAAGTCGGCCTGGTTTCCGAGATACACTCGGTCAAAGCTGGACCGGAAGTGGCCGTATCTCGGAAACGGAAAGGCCCAGGAGCTGGGGACTGTGGGGTCAAAAGGGGCCCTATGGGCCCTCCTCATGCCCGGAGTTTGGAGCTCCAACTCGGCTTAACTCCCAAGATACACCCGGTTATACATGAGGGACTTTTGGACAAAACGGTCGATATCTCGGAAAGGGTGGGTCCCAGCGGACCGTCCTTCGGGGTGGGGAGGGGCCCCTAGGGGCCCTCTCAGACCCCAGAGTCCTGAGCCTCTGGGACCCTTCCTTCTGAAGTGCACTCTTTCCTGTTGGCCCCCGTATCTCGGCCTGTGGGGGCGCTAGAAGCTCGGGCTAGGGGCCGTAGGAAAGGGACCGAGGGGACCTTAGTTTGACCCGAGTTTGGTGTCGCTAGGCCGTGGGGTCCCCGAGCTATAGCCGTTCAAAGTTCGGAGCCCATCTGTAACCTATTCGACAGAGCCCCTATAGGCTTCCTCCTGGACTGTACATTAATGGGTCATATTTCATAATTACAGTGCTTTTATGAGGTGAAACCTACTCTACACCACACAGGGGACACAGCTCCACACACTCATGTACATTACAGCCATTAATTATCCACAATTTGCATAATATTCGAACGTCCACAGACAGCCTATAGGGCCGCCGTCAAATAGGTCACAGGATGGATGCTCTTTCTGACTTAGACATTTTCAGCGGGTCAGATCCCGTAAAGATTTGGGAATTTCACACTATGTGGTGAAGTCCAGTCAGTAACCTAATAAGCTACAGGTGGGATGCCAAGATATCAAAAGGTCATATTTCATAACTACAGGCATTGTATGAGGTGAAACCTACTGTACACCACACAGGGGACACTACCCAACACACTCATTTACATTACAGCCATTAATTATGCACAATTTCCATCATTTTCAACTGTCCACAGACAGCCTATAGGGAAACCGTCAAATAGGTTACAGGATGGATGCTCTTTCTGACTTAGACATTTTCAGCGGGTCAGATCCCGTAAAGATTTGGGGATTTCACACTATGTGGTGAAGTCCAGTCAGTAACCTAATAAGCTACAGGTGGGATGCCAAGACATCAAAAGGTCATATTTCATAACTACAGGCATTGTATGAGGTGAAACCTACTGTACACCACACAGGGGACACTACCCAACACACTCATGTACATTACAGTCATTAATTATGCACAATTTGCATCATTTTCAACTGTCCACAGACAGCCTATAGGGAATCCGTCAAATAGGTTACAGAATGGATGCTCTTTCTGACTTAGACATTTTCAGCGGGTCAGATCCTGTAAAGATTTGGGGATTTCACACTATGTGTAAGTCCAGTCAGTAACTTATTAAGCTACAGGTTGGAAGGTGATTTTGACCGGGTGTATCTCAAGAACCAAGCCAACTTTGGGCTCCATACTATGGGGTCATGGGGGGCCCATGGGTACCTACCCATGCCCGGAGTATGGAGCTCCAAGTCGGCGCGGTTTCCGAGATACACCCGGTCAAGGTCCCATCTTTGACCGGGCATAACTCAGGAACCAAGCCGACTTTGGGCTCCATACTCGGGGCTCATGGGGGGCCCATGGCTACCTATCTGTGCCCGGAGAATGGAACTCCAAGTCAGCCTGGTTTCCGAGATATACCCGGTCAAAGCTGGACCGGAAGTGGCCGTATCTCGGAAACGGAAAGGCCCAGGAGCTGGGGACGGTGGGGTCCGAAGGGGCCCTATGGGCCCTCCACATGCCCGGAGTTTGGAGCTCCAACTCGGCTTAACTCCCAAGATACACCCGGTTATACATGGGGGACTTTTGGACAATACGGTCGATATCTCGGTAAGGGCGGGTCCCAGCGGACCATCCTCCGGGGTGGGGAGGGTCCCCTAGGGGCTCTCTCAGACCCCAGAGTCCTGAGCCTCTGGGACCCTTCCTTCTGAAGTGAACTCTTTCCTGTTGGCCCCCGTATCTTTGGCCTTTGGGGGCGCTAGAAGCTCGGGCTAGGGCCCTTTGGAAAGGGCCCCAGGGGACCTTACTTTGACCCAAGTTTGGTGTCGCTAGGGCCGCCGGTCCCCGAGTTATAGCCGTTCAAAGTTCGGAGCCCACCTGTAACTTATTCGACACAGCCCCTATAGGCTTCCTCCTGGACTTTACATTAATGGGTAATATTTCAGAGCTACAGTGCTTTTTTGAGGTGATACCTACTGTATACCACACAGGGGACACAGCTCCACACACTTATGTACATCACAGCCATTAATTATGCACAATTTGCGTAATAATCGAACGTCCAGGTGGAAGCCTATAGGGAATCCGTCAAATAGGTTACAGGATGGATGCTCTTTCTGACTTAGACATTTTCAGCGGGTCAGATCCTGTAAAGATTTGGGGATTTCACACTATGTGGTGAAGTCCAGTCAGTAACTTATTAAGCTACAGGTTGGATGGTGATTTTGACCGGGTGTATCTCAAGAACCAAGCCGACATTGGGCTCCATACTCAGGGGCCATCGGGGGCCCATGGGTACCTACCCGTGGCCGGAGTATGGAGTTCCAAGTCGGCGTGGTTTCCGAGATACATTCGGTCAAAGTCCCATCTTTGACCGGGCATAACTCAGGAACCAAACCGACTTTGGGCTCCATACTCCAGGGACATGGGGGCCTATGGGTGCCTACCCATTCCCAGAGTATGGAGCTCCAAGTCGGGGTGGTTTCCGAGATACACCCGGTCAAAGCTGGACAGGAAGTGGCCGTATCTCAGGAACCAAGCCGAATCTGTGCTCCATACTCTGGGGTCAAGGGGGTCTCATGGGTACCCCTACACGCCCAGAGTATGGAGCTCTAACTCGGCCTGGTTTTCGAGATACACCCAGTCAAAGCCTGGTAATGGGATGTCCACAGACAGCCTATAGGGGATCCATCGGATAAGTTATAGATGGGATTCTGTTTTCGACTTAGAAATTTTCGAACTCTAACCCCTCTGGGCAGGGACCCCCACCTGGTCCACCCTCTGCCCGATTTAGAGAACCAGAGCTCCGGGCAGGGACCCCCACCCTGGTCCACCCTCTGCCCGCCTCAGAGAACCAGAGCTCCGGGCAGGGACCCCCACCCTGGTCCACCCTCTGCCCGCCTCAGAGAACCAGAGCTCCGGGCAGGGACCCCCACCCTGGTCCACCCTCTGCCCGACTCAGAGAACCAGAGCTCCGGGCAGGGACCCCCACCCTGGTCCACCCTCTGCCCGACTCGGAGAACCAGAGCCACCCCACAGCAAAGGCCTCCACCCTCACCCGAGCACCAGGCGAACCCGGGGGTCCCAAACTTAACCCCGGGCATTACTGTCCCAGCCACTCCGTGCCACCAGAGAACCAGGCCACTGGTAACCCAAAATCGACTTAGGTTTTGGCGGCCGCTGTGGTTCTCTGGTTCCATCCGGCCGAGGTTCTCCGGCTCTAGCCCGACTTGGAGAACAAGAGCTCTGGGCAGGGACCCCGACCTTTTTCCACCCTCTGCCCAGAGTCAGAAAACCAGAGCTCCGGGCAGGGACCCCCACCCTGGCCCAACCACTGCCCGACTCAGAGAACCACAGCTCCGGGCGGGGACCCACACCATGGTCCACCCTCTGCCCGACTCGGAGAACCAGAGCTACCTCACTGCCCCGGCCTCCACCCGAGCACCAGGCGAACCCGGGGGTCCCAAACTTAAGCCCGGGCATTACTGTGCCAGCCACCCCGCGCCACCAGAGAACCAGGCCACTGGTAACCCAAAATCGACTTAGGTTTTGGTGGCTGCTCTGGTTCTCTGGAGATCTGGGCAGGGACCCTCAACTTGGTCCGCTGTCTGCCCGACTCAGAGAACCAGAGCTCTGGGTTGGGACCCCCACCGTGGTCCACCTCTGCCCGACTCGGAGAACCAGAGCTGCCCCCTGGCTGGGCTTGGATTGCTCCTGGAGGCCCTCTCCTTCCAGGATTTTTACCCCAGCCAGAGTGCCCCCTGGCTGGGCTTGGATTGCTCCTTGAACCTCTCCTCATATAACCCCGGAGGTCCATTTTAGGACCGTCTTAGCTCCAGATGGACCTCCAGAGGTGGCGGATAAATCTGCCTTTGACCCAGGAAGGGTCACCTTCCCTGGGGCTGGCCAAGGAGTCCCGAGTGCCTGGATCCCCATAAGTACCGCAATGTTTTGGACTTAGGTTTTGGGTCGCTCCTGGAGGCCCTCTCCCTCCAAGAGTTTATCCCCAGCCAGAGTGCCCCCTGGCTGGGCTTGGATTGCTCCTGGAGGCCCTCTCCCTCCAGGACTTCCAGAGCTCCATGGCACGGCCCAATTTATATTTTACCCCAGCCCGAGTACGCCCTGGCTGGGCTTGGATTGCTCCTTGTACCTCTCCTAATATAACCCCGGAGGTCCATTTTAGGACCGCCTTAGCTCCAGATGGACATCCAGGGGTGGCGGTTAAATCTGCCTTTGACCCAGGAAGGGTCACCTTCCCTGGGGCTGGCCAAGGAGTCCCGAATGCCTGGAGCCCCATGGGTACCGCAACATTTTGGACTTAGGTTTTGGATTGCTCCTGGTGGCCCTCTCCCTCCAGGTGTTTATCCCCAGCCAGAGTGCCCCCTGGCTGGGCTTGGATTGCTCCTGGAGGCCCTCTCCCTCCAGGACTTCCAGAGCTCCATGCCACGGCCCAATTTATATTTTACCCCAGCCAGAGTGCACCCTGGCTGGGCTTGGACTGCTCCTTGTACATCTCCTCATATAACCCCGGAGGTACATTTTAGGACCGTCTTAGCTCCAGATGGACCTCCAGAGGTGGCGGTTAAATCTGCCTTTTACCCAGGAAGGGTCACCTTCCCTGGGGCTGGCCAAGGAGTCCCGAATGCCTGGAGCCCCATGGGTACCGCAACATTTTGGACTTAGGTTTTGGATTGCTCCTGGTGGCCCTCTCCCTCCAGGTGTTTATCCCCAGCCAGAGTGCCCCCTGGCTGGGCTTGGATTGCTCCTGGAGGCCCTCTCCCTCCAGGACTTCCAGAGCTCCATGCCACGGCCCAATTTATATTTTATCCCAGCCAGAGTGCACCCTGGCTGGGCTTGGACTGCTCCTTGTACATCTCCTCATATAACCCCGGAGGTACATTTTAGGACCGTCTTAGCTCCAGATGGACCTCCAGAGGTGGCGGTTAAATCTGCCTTTTACCCAGGAAGGGTCACCTTCCCTGGGGCTGGCCAAGGAGTCCCGAGTGCCTGGATCCCCATAAGTACCGCAATGTTTTGGACTTAGGTTTTGGATCGCTCCTGGAGGCCCTCTCCCTCCAAGAGTTTATCCCCAGCCAGAGTGCCCCCTGGCTGGGCTTGGATTGCTCCTGGAGGCCCTCTCCCTCCAGGACTTCCAGAGCTCCATGGCACGGCCCAATTTATATTTTACCCCAGCCAGAGTACCCCCTGGCTGGGCTTGGATTGCTCCTTGTACCTCTCCTCATATAACCCCGGAGGTCCATTTTAGGACCGCCTTAGCTCCAGATGGACATCCAGGGGTGGCGGTTAAATCTGCCTTTGACCCAGGAAGGGTCACCTTCCCTGGGGCTGGCCAAGGAGTTCCGAGTGCCTGGATCCCCACAAGTACCGCAATGTTTTGCACTTAGGTTTTGGACAGCTCCTGGAGGTCCTCTCCCTCCAGGAGTTCCTCCCCAGCCAGAGTGCTCCTGAAAAAATGGACTGTCCACAGACAGCCTATAGGAGCTCTGTCAAATAGGTTACAGGATGGATGCTGTTTCTGACTTAGTTTTTGGGAGCGAGTGGATTCTGAGGAACTTTGGGTTCGGGAGTGTGGATTCTGGGGAATTTTGGGTCTGGTGTTCTTATACTTGCAATTTATCAGGTGAAACCTACTATACACCACACAGGGGACACAGCACTACACACTTGTGTTCATTACAGCCATTAATTATGCATAATTTGCATAATATTCAACTGTCCACGGACAGCCTATGCGAGCTTTGTCAAATAAGTTACAGGTGGGATGCTGACTTTGACCGGTGTGTCTCTCGAGAGCCAAGCCGACTTTGGGCTCCATACTCTGGGGTCATGAGGGACCCATGGGTGCCCCTCCACACCCGGAGTTTGAAGCTCCAAGTGGGCGTGGTTTCCGAGATACATCCGGTCAAACTCCCATCTTTGACCGGGCATTACTCGGGAACCAAGCCGACTTTGGGCTCCATACTCCGGGGTCTTGGGGGCGCCATAGGTACCCCCCCATGCCCGGAGTTTGGAGCTCCAAGTCGGCGTGGTTTCCGAGATACGCCCGGTCAAAGTCCCATCTTTGACCGGGCATTACTCGAGAACCAAGCCCACTTTGGGCTCCATACTCTGGGGTCATGAGGGACCCATGAGTGCCCCTCCACACCCGGAGTTTGGAGCTCCAAGTCAGCCTGGTTTACGAGATACACCCGGTCAAAGCTGGACCGGAAGTGGCCGTATCTCGGAAACAGAAGGTCCCAGGAGCTGGCGACGGTGGGGGTAGAAGGGGCCCCACGGGCCCTCATACTGCCCCGAGATTGGAGCTACAACTCGGCTCAACTCCCGAGATACACCTGCTTATACACAAGGGACTTTTGGACAAAACGGACTATATCTCGGAAATGGCGAATCCCAGCGGATCGTCCTTTGGGGTGATGAGGGCTCTCTAGGGGCCCTCTCAGACCCCGGAGTCCCGAGGCTCTGGGACGCTTCCTTCTGAAGTCCACCCTTTCCTGGTGGGCCCTGTATCTCGGAACATGGGGGCGCTAGACGCACGGGCTGGGGCCCGTTGGAGAGGGCCCGTGAGGACCTTACTTTGACCCGAGTTTGGTGTGGCTAGGCCGCTGGGTCCCCGAGTTATAGCCGTTCAAAGTTCGGTGCCATCCTGCAACCTAATCAACAGAGCCCCTATAGGCTTCCTCCTGGACGTTGATTTAACGGCTCATATTTCATAAATACAGTGGTTGTTTGTGCTCAGACCTGTTGTGTGCCACACAGGGGACACGATGCAACACACTGATGTACAGTACAGCCATTAATTGTGCACAATTTGCATAATATTCAACTGTCCACAGACTGCCTATTAGAGGCCTGCATTTCAGCCCGAGCCCGACGGGCCCCGACTTATTTACGCTCCTAGGGCCGGGCTTCGGGCAAATTTTCACGTCATAGTTCACACGCGGGCCGGGCCGGGCCGGGTTTTAGGCTTATCTTTTTTATAGCATATTTTAGACATTAATTAAAATAAATATTAGAAGATGACGATTGAAACGCAAACATAGAAAGACGTTTTATAACCTATCACACTGACATATGACTGACATGACAGTCTGCTCACGCTCACGCTCACGCACACACACACACACGCACGCGCACAGGTTTCCCGGCGGCGCGATCTGAGATTCGCGCGACCGGCTTGTTCTGTGTTTAGAGTCCCGGTAGCGAGCGTGACTTCAGCGCAGCTGGAAAAAGTACGACTGGATTAAAACCTTTCACTGTGGATGCTGTGCTTTTTCTTCACGATGCTCTGAGACTGTTCTTAGCCATGTTTGGAGGCTGTTTTTTGTTTGACTTCATTTTCATGAGTCTGTTGGAAACAAGGATGTAAGGTGAAAATAAGAATGGCCATGTTCTGTAGTGAAGACTTGATTTTTGAGGTAAGATAACCTGCATGGTTGTTTTTAATGTAATTTATGTTGATTTTTTAGATTGCGTTCTCTGTATTGTAGCCTATTGTATAAACTCATTTAGTTTGCGAGCGCTGTTGCTCTGAGCAGCAGAGCAGTTTGCCTCAGCTTTTCAAAAATGACAAAAAACGTTTAAACAAACGTTTAAACTAACGTTAACTGTCTGTGTGATATGCTTAAGTTGTTTTATATCTATGGATTTTATTGTAGCCAAGTAAAGTGTTGATTTGAGAGGCTATAAATCAATGAATCAAACATGTTTAACTCGCTGTCGGCTACTTGGTCGTCATAAAAATAAAAAACATTTTTTTTCTTAATTAACTTTATAAAGAAATGAAAATAAACTTACCGGTAAATACTTTGCCTCTGAAAACGAAACATATCTGGTTTACTGACTGCAACATAGGGCAGGCTGTGTATTATCCCTTTTTTTTATTTTTTTTATAAACGGGCTCGGGTCGGACTCGGGCTGATCATTCTGATGAGCTGTCGGACACGGGCCGGGCTAGGGCCTGAGCGTCTCGGGCCAGGGCCGGGCTAGGGCCTAGATTTGAGGCCCGTGCAGGGCTCTACTGCCTATAGGAGCTCTGTCAAATAGGTTACAGGATGGATACAGTCGGTGAAGTCCAAGCTGTAACTTAAATGACAGGGTCCCTGTAGGCTGTTCGTGGACAGTACATTAAATGGTCATATTTCATAAATACAGTGCTTATATGTGGTTTAACCTGTTGTATGCCACACAGGGGACACTATGTAACACACTGATATACAGTATATTATATGGATATGTGAGCTTGGAATGGAGCTCCAAGTCGGCCTGGTTTCCGAGATACACCCAGTCAAAGCTGGACCGGAAGTGGCCGTATCTCGGAAACGGAAAGGCCCAGGAGCTGGGGACGGTGGGGTCCGAAGGGGCCCTATGAGTTTGGAGCTCCAACTCGGCTTAACTCTCAAGATACACCCGGTTATACATGAGGGACTTTTGGACAAAACGGTCAATATCTCGGAAAGGGCGGGTCCCAGCGGACCGTCCTTCGGGGTGGGGAGGGGCCCCTAGGGGCCCTCTCAGACCCCAGAGTCCTGAGCCTCTGGGACCTTCCTTCTAAAGTGCACCCTTTCCTGTTGGCCCCCGTATCTCGGCCTCTGGGGGTGCTAGAAGCTCGGGCTGGGGCTCGTTGGAGAGGGACCCAGGGGACCTTACTTTAACCCAAGTTTGGTGTCGCTAGGCCGCGGGGTCCCCGTGTTATAGCCGTTCAAAGTTTGGAGCCCACCTGTAACCTATTCGACAGAGCCCCTATAGGCTTCCTCCTGGACTGTACATTAATGGGTCATATTTCATAATTACAGTGCTTTTATGAGGTGAAACCTACTGTACACCACACAGGGGACACAGCTCCACACACTCATGTACATTACAGCCATTAATTATGCACAATTTGCATAATATTCGAACGTCCACAGACAGCCTATAGGGCCGCCGTCAAATAGGTTACAGGATGGATGCTCTTTCTCACTTAGACATTTTCAGCGGGTCAGAACCTGTAAAGATTTGGGGATTTCACACTATGTGGTGAAGTCCAGTCAGTAACTTATTAAGCTACAGGTTGGATGATGATTTTGACCGGGTGTATCTCAAGAACCGCGCCGACTTTGGGCTCCATACTCTGGGGTCATAGGGGGCCCATGGGTACCTACCCATGCCCGGAGTATGGAGCTCCAAGTCGGCGCGGTTTCCGAGATACACCCGGTCAAAGTCCCATTTTTCACCGGGCATAACTAAGGAACCAAGCCGACTTTGGGCTCCATAGTCTGGGGTGAAGAGGGGCATATGAGTACCTACCCACGCCCGGAGTTTGAAGCTTCAAATCGGCCTGGTTTCCGAGATACACCCGGTCAAAGTCCCATATTTGACCGGGCATAACTCAGCAACCAAGCCGACTTTGGGCTCCATACTCTGGGGTCATGGGGGTGCCATGGGGACCTCCCAACACCCGCAGTTTGGAGCTGATGTACATTACAGCCATAAATTATGTATTATTAGCCTAAAAATCGACTGTCCACAGACAGCTTATTTGGACCCTGTCGAATAGGTTGCAGGTGGGATGCTTTTTTTTGACTTAGTTTTTTGGAGGGGTTGAGTTCTCGGGTAAATATGGGTGAGTTTCCGGATAACTCAAATCTACGATAGGCAGTTAGGTGGCTCTTTAGGCTGTTCGTGGATATGGTGATGAAGAATAGGCAGTTAGGTGGCACTTTAGGCGCTCTGTGGACGAATTCATGAAGAATAAGCGCCTAGGTGGACGAATAGGATTTTCGTGGGACAAGAGGAAGACCAGGATGAAGAGTAGTCACTTAGGTGGCACTTTAGGCGCACTGTGGACGAATTCATGAAGAATAGGCGCCTAGGTGGACGAATAGGCTCTTCGTGGGACGAGAGAAAGACCAGGATGAAGAGTAGTCACTTAGGTGGCACTTTAGGCACTCTGTGGACGAATTCATAAAGAATAGGCGCCTAGGTGGATGAATAGGCTTTCCGTCGGACGAGAGGAAGACCCGGATGAAGAGTAGTCACTTAGGTGGCACTTTAGGCACTCTGTGGACAATTCATAAAAAATAGGCCTCTAGGTGGACGAATAGGCTGTTCGTGGGACGAGAGGAAGACTCCGATGAAGAGTAGATGAAGAGCAGTGGGAGCGAGTGCCTGATTGCCGAAAAAGTCCAAGTCTGCTATTTTTTTAAAAACCTAACCCATGGACCTAACCCAGGTCTCTGTGGCGCAATCGGTCAGCGCGTTCGGCTGTTAACCAAAAGGTTGGTGGTTCGAGCCCACCCAGGGACGAATGCTGCTTTTCGTTGACGTCCTGCCATGTAACCACCAACACAGCTGCAGTATTTAGCACACGTGTGTCCACTAACGCATCCGTGTCGTTCATGACACGACATTTCTTGGCCCCTTTTAGCGTTTACAGCTTGGTCAGTTGCCTTGTGTTCAAAGAAGACAGCGGGTCTTATGTGACAGTTTACATCAGCTCAAGTTTGCTGTGGCGCGTGGATGGAATGTTCATGTTTTGTTCCGGGTGGCGGAGTTGCCTGTGTTCCAGAGAGGTCCTGCTCAAAACTCCTTTTAAAACACCATCGAGCATCCCCAATAACTTCCGACATTGGTCGACCGTGGATTTTGTTCTCGTAAGGAGGGCACCGGTAACTTGTAACCTATCAGGCTCTCAGGCATGAGGTCAATCGATTCGGCATAGGCCTATATGTACTAGCGTTTTTGCAGGTTAAGTTCCGGTTGGAGGTTGTGTCCCTCCAACTCTTTGTTGTATGGCTCACTTTTGCCTTTGGATATTTGGAGAAGTTTGCCTTCGGTAACCGCTCTCTCACTCGACACACCGAAACGGAACTTTAGCTCCGGGTTGTGCATATCACTGGCCTGCTCTACTGGGTCAAATTGTATCCCCCAACAACAGATATGGCCGAAACAAACAAAGTACACACTAGGCCTACCTCTAGGCTTAACCCTGACTTTACCCGCAGGAGGCTATGCCAAGCCTGCGCGAAATGTGAGGCTCCCTTTCACGGGTGCAATTTAAGCACGGATAAAAACCGCGACCAGCCTGAACCAGGTCACACCAGCTGCCCGGCTAGCTCAGTCGGTAGAGCATGAGACTCTTAATCTCAGGGTCGTGGGTTCGAGCCCCACGTTGGGCGTATCTATTAGCCCTCTCTCTTCCCGACGGGGCCTCGCTTTCCAGCGTGCAAGCTAGCGTGTAGTGCAGGGGTGGGGAACGTTGGTCCTGGAGAGCCATAGCCCTGCAGAGTTTAGTTCCAACCCTAATCAAACACACCTGAACCAGCTAATCAATGTCTTTAGGATCATTAAGGCTACAATCAGGTGAGTTTTTTTCAGGGTTGGAGCTAAACTCTGCAGGGCTGTGGCTCTCCAGGACCGACGTTCCCTACCCCTGGTGTAGTGGGAGCGAGTGCCTGATTGCCGGAAATGTCCAAGTCTGCTATTTTTTTAAAAACCTAACCCATGGACCTAACCCAGGTCTCTGTGGCGCAATCGGTCAGCGCGTTCGGCTGTTAACCGAAAGGTTGGTGGTTCGAGCCCACCCAGGGACGAATGCTGCTTTTCGTTGACGTCCTGCCATGTAACCACCAACACAGCTGCAGTATTTAGCACACGTGTGTCCACTAACGCATCCGTGTCGTTCATGACACGACATTTCTTGGCCCCTTTTAGTGTTTACAGCTTGGTCAGTTGCTTTGTGTTCAAAGAAGACAGCGGGTCTTATGTGACAGTTTACATCAGCTCAAGTTTGCTGTGGCGCGTGGATGGAATGTTCATGTTTTGTTCCGGGTGGCGGAGTTGCCTGTGTTCCAGAGAGGTCCTGCTCAAAACTCCTTTTAAAACACCATCGAGCATCCCCAATAACTTCCGACATTGGTCGACCGTGGATTTTGTTCTCATAAGGAGGGCACCGGTAACTTGTAACCTATCAGGCTCTCAGGCATGAGGTCAATCGATTCGGCATAGGCCTATATGTACTAGCGTTTTTGCAGGTTAAGTTCCGGTTGGAGGTTGTGTCCCTCCAACTCTTTGTTGTATGGCTCACTTTTGCCTTTGGATATTTGGAGAAGTTTGCCTTCGGTAACCGCTCTCTCACTCGACACACCGAAACGGAACTTTAGCTCCGGGTTGTGCATATCACTGGCCTGCTCTGGCCCGTGGGTTTGAGGTCAAATTGTATCCCCCAATATAGGCTTAACCCAATGTAGGCTTAACCCTGACTTTACCCGCAGGAGGCTATGCCAAGCCTGCGCGAAATGTGAGGCTCCCTTTCACGGGTGCAATTTAAGCACGGATAAAAACCGCTACCAGCCCGAACCAGGTCACAGCAGCTGCCCGGCTAGCGGTGCATGGGGAGCGTTCGTATGTCTAATATCGACCAATCACTTCTCTGCATGTCCATCTTTTCCTTTTTATGACAGCCCATAAGATCTCAGCATTTCCATTTTCTCCATTTTACGACAGCCAATCACCGTGGCCCATTCCATTTTTCATCCATTTTCTCCATTTTAAGACATCCAATCACCGTGGCCCTTTCCATCATTGACGGAGCATGCGCAGTACGCAGCGATTCAGCGAATCAATAAATAATACTAGAGTTGAATACTGAGTTATTATTGGAAAAGCCACGTGAAGTTCCAAGTAGTTGACTTTGAAAACACCGAGGTAAAATTTCTCTATTGAATTAACGTAACTAGCTTTAATTCATAGTTTTTTAAAATAAACTTTTACATTATTTTAGGTAACGTTAAGTTAAGAAGTTGACGGTGACACCGAGGTAAGATTTATCTATTTAATTAACATGAACTATCTTTAATTAATAGTTTTTTTTAAAATAAAAGTTATTGTGTCAGGTAAGACGTCGACGTTGTTGCTTTTAGTCTGCTAACTAACTTAGCTAAGAATGAATGAATGAATGAGTGAATGGAGTTAACGACAGAGAGAAACGAATGGTTTACATTGTTATAATTGGTATAATATTGGTATAACGTTGGTACAACACCTGATATTGTGTAACGTTACACTTTTAACACACACAATGATTTAATTCGAATGAATGAATGAGTTTTGTGTTGTATTCAGGTTGTTGCACCTGTTATAACAGGAGACTTTGTGTTTACCAACTGATAATAATCTTAATATGATTGTACTAAATTACTCCTATATCTGCTACTACTATGTATCAATATAGTATATACTGAGGTACTATGTATTAATATATAATACACTGAGGTACTATGATATTAAAATGTATTACTAATATATAATACACTGAGGTACTATGTATTAATAAATTGTACACTGAGGTACTATGTATTAACATATAATACACTTAGTTACTATGTATTAATATAAATACACTGATGTACTATGTATTAATATATAATACACTGAGGTACTATGTATTAATAAATTATACACGGAGGTACTATGTATTCATATATAATACACTGAGATACTATTAATATATAATACACTGAGGTACTATGTATTAATATATAATACACTGAGGTACTATGTATTAATAAATTATACACTGAGGTACTATCTAATGCTATCTACATACAGGAGTTTTATAGTAGTGAGTTAAAACTAACCACAATGTACTGAATAGTTACAAGTTTAAAGTGAATTGTTACAATTTTATTTACTCTAGTAATGGAAGATGGCATCCAAACACAAAAAGCACAGGGCTATGAGCGAAGAGGAGTCACGCCTGCAAAGGTTTGCTACTGTAGGAGTCTGGCCTTCTGAGGCAGGAAACAGGCCATCACCCCGCCAGAGAAAGTGGCATGACCTGTATCTGAAGGTAAATTTAGATAAAGTGTTATGTGTACAATCATAAAACATAAAGCTATGTCATATTGCAAGGGGTCACATTCTTATGATTCACTGCCAAACAATATTCCAGATTGAAAAATGTCCAGTGCAGTTTAGGGAACAAATGCCTTTGTTTAGAGGGACACAGACATGTATTTGTGGATTTCATATAGCAAAGGTATCAGGAAGGAAGGCCTTAACAGATGGAATCAGGACCGTGAAGCTGCATCCCTGGCAGTCAGGCCTCCATCACTGCTCAGCTACTCAGGCGACCTTGTTCACTGTGTCAACAACTACAGTGTCAAGGTGCTTGGAAGGAAACTTGTCCCCTCTTTTCAGACACCTGCTGTTTACACTGGTTAGTTTAAGCTTTCCATCATGAGGCTATTTTCTATATCCATAAAATAGAATTACCTTTTTATGAATTTTATGAAAAGTACATTTTCCTCTATTCTTTTTTCTTGTCTGTCCCAGGCGAGCTAATAGGTATAGATTACCTATACCGCCAGACAGGGAGGGCCTTGCAGGATGTCCAACCTGACTCAGAGGAGACTGAGCAGATGCTGGAAGATGTTGGCACAGAGGAGGAGTTGGAAGATGAGGGCTTTGAAGATGCTGGTTTGGACCCAACCGTTGAGCTACTGGACCCATCCTCTTGTCCATCACCTGCCACCACCAGCTCAGCCGTCATTCCAGCTCCCACCTCTCTCCAGGCCACTGCTGGACCTTCAGGCCTGCATCTGTTGCACTCGAGCAAAGACTGGTAATTATGCCTTTTTAGTCACAGTTTATTTTTATCAGACCGTGTACTGACCATTTAGACTTTTATTGTATTGCAATTTTTATTATTATTGTTGTGTAATAATACTAATAATCATTATTGTACAATAATAATTAAAAAACGTATTTGTATATCACTTTTCAAATCACAAAATAGACAAAATAGACAGAGATGTAAGACAATGAATATAAATCTAAAAGCATGATGCTCTAATTAAAATCCATTTTATAATAATGTGTTTTTAAAAGAGTATTCCATTTTCCAGATTGTGTATGCTTGTACTGGCTCTGCTGCTGCCAGTCCCTTCTCTTCACTGCCATCACCCGTCACCCCTGCAGCCCCACAACAACTGGCAAGTCTTTTGTGACATGTTGTATCAGTGGTGTTATTGTCTTGCTTGTAATTGTATTATTTTGATATTTATTTCATTATTATTATTATTACATTTAACAGGTTTCAAATGAGGACACCACTGCACCCTCTGGCCCAACAGCTGTCCCCACCAGCCTAGCCTCTGCTCCTCCGTACTTTCCCATCGTCCCAGCCTCTCTTCCCACTGCTACAACTACAAGTCCCTCTGGGACACCTGCCATGACTCCAGCAGCACCACAGCAGGAGCTGGTAGGTCTTTTGTGACATGTAAAACAGTGTGAAAGATGTGCTATTTTTCTGCCTGTGATGTTGTTATTTTATTTTTATATATTCATATATTTACCATGCAGAGGATGAGCGCAGTATCCCAGGGATGGACAGAGTAGACAGCCTGGCAGAGTACTTGGTGGGACTGAGGAATGAAACTGGACAAACACTTAACTCCCAGCAGGCCAGTACCATCATAGCTCTGTGGCAGAACCTTCTACCGTATGACCAGCAGCGTGTGGCGTATTCTCCACGGTACAAGTCGCGCCTGACAACAGGACGCTTCAGGTGCTCTAAAAAGAAACCTGAATTTACGCCAGGTGTGGAGAGCATGACACGTTGCGTCCTAGGATCAACAGGATCCCCTGCCCAGTGGCCAGACTGTTGTCGTCTGGTAGAGTGCATTTTTGTAAAACTTTGTGACATCCATAAATGTCCAAAAAAACAGGGAACATATGCACTGACTAGATGGACTCTAATTCTCACAGAATACAGCAAGATCAGACAGCAAGTCCTGGGTAATGGTGCAGTCATGCAGAGCTCTACTCTACAGTTGTTTGATGTTAATCAAACGACTCTAATTCAATGGCACAACAAGCGACTGAAGAGGCAAGAATGTAATATACTACTGCAAGGGGTCAACTTGCCTGCCTCCATTCCTGTTTCTCCCGTACCTCTCCCACCAGTACAGGTACGCCCCACTGCTGCACCATCACAGCCTGGCCCTCAACATCAGTACCACTTGCCTCAAAGTACAGCAGGACAAGCAGTGGTCAAGAGGAAGTCTGCAGCTCCGGCCCAACGCACAGATTCTCTGCAGTCTGTCTGCCCAAGGTTGCCAGCTCAGAGGCAGTTGTTCCCTCAGCAGACATCTCCACCTACCCCTGCCCCTTTGCCTACTGTCTTCAGCCACAGCCCTGCCAGTAACCCTCTTGTGCATGTGATTTCGACCCCACAAGCCTATGCATCGAAACAGATTACTCCTGCTGGCCCGCTTTCCTCCCCACCACCTGCCCGAAGGACTTACAATCGGAAAGTTGACAAAAATAAATGCAGTCAGTGCCAACAGCCCCGCAACAAAGAAAGTGGCCACAGCCAGTATTATGGGTACATAATATACTGTCCCCAAAATGCTGGTATTCCACTTGACCAGTGGATGGAGGAGATGCGGAGGAAGAGGGCAGATAAGAAATAAACTGTTCAATATTCATCCCACATAAAAAAAAATACATAACAGAAAACACACACTGTATATTACAGTTTTTGGTGTGAGTACGGAGTATTTATTTTGTCTTTTGTATATTTTTTACCAGTTGACCAGAATCTTCTATCTTTTTTTTATTTTTATTTAATTTAATTTATTTAATAAACCAATTTTATGTGTGTGTGTGTGTGTGTGTGTGTGTGTGTGTGTGTGTGTGTGTGTGTGTGGTGTGTGTGTGTGTGTGAGAGAGAGAGAGAGAGAGAGAGAGAGAGAGAGAGAGAGAATTAAGATGTATATTTTGTAATAAATGTTTAATATATTTAAACAGCAATCCTTTATTTATTGCCAGCATTCACTCAGAGAAGACAATTACATTGTTGAAGTACTTTCAATTCTAATTTCTTTCATGTTTAAATTAGATTGTATTAATGAATTTGGTCTTCTACCTGGTTTATTTATTTATTTATTTATTTTTGTTAAAATAAAAATTGTTATTGTTCATATAACAAGTGTTTATTAATTTACAATTTACTTCAAGCTTTTATTAATCACTTCTGATCCATAATGTCAGCGTGATGTCAATGCTCCATTTATTAATTTACTCAAAAATAAATATAGTTCAGTTAGAAAGAGAATAATTTAAAAAAAGATAATAAAGATTTTATTATATTCAATGGTGAAATAATAAAATAAATAATACATTTCAAGAAACCACATATTCATATAATAAATACATTTTAACATGTATCCATACAATGAGAAATGCGTTTTTATAAAATAAGTGTTAAGGCATAAAAGCACGTGAAATTTATACATTTGTGTTCATTCATTTAGAAAAGATATTGGGTGATTTCAACCTTGTCAGAGGTGGGACTCGAACCCACGTCCTTCGCGTCAGTGATTTGCCCATGAAATATATAAAAAGGCAATTTTCTATCAAATATGAATGCCAATCTACCAAAAATCACACAGAAGGGTGAAAGGTGGGTTTACCTTTTCCCTTTCCTTTCCCTTTCCTTTCATTTTTCTCTTTTTTTCCTTCTCTTTTCTCTCTTTTTCCTTCTTCCCCTTCTTCCCCTTCTTCCCCTTCTTTTTCCTTCTCCCCTCCCTCAAACAGACTATTGTTCCCCAGCTTACCCGCAGGAGGCTATGCCAAGCCTGCGCGAAATGTGAGGCTCCCTTTCACGGGTGCAATTTAAGCACGGATAAAAACCGCGACCAGCCCGAACCAGGTCACAGCAGCTGCCCGGCTAGCTCAGTCGGTAGAGCATGAGACTCTTAATCTCAGGGTCGTGGGTTCGAGCCCCACGTTGGGCGTATCTATTAGCCCTCTCTCTTCCCGACGGGGCCCCGCTTTCCAGCGTGCAAGCTAGCGTGTAGTGGGAGCGAGTGCCTGATTGCCGGAAAAGTCCAAGTCTGCTATTTTTTTAAAAACCTAACCCATGGACCTAACCCAGGTCTCTGTGGCGCAATCGGTCAGCGCGTTCGGCTGTTAACCAAAAGGTTGGTGGTTCGAGCCCACCCAGGGACGAATGCTGCTTTTCGTTGACGTCCTGCCATGTAACCACCAACACAGCTGCAGTATTTAGCACACGTGTGTCCACTAACGCATCCGTGTCGTTCATGACACGACATTTCTTGGCCCCTTTTAGCGTTTACAGCTTGGTCAGTTGCTTTGTGTTCAAAGAAGACAGCGGGTCTTATGTGACAGTTTACATCAGCTCAAGTTTGCTGTGGCGCGTGGATGGAATGTTCATGTTTTGTTCCGGGTGGCGGAGTTGCCTGTGTTCCAGAGAGGTCCTGCTCAAAACTCCTTTTAAAACACCATCGAGCATCCCCAATAACTTCCGACATTGGTCGACCGTGGATTTTTTTCTCATAAGGAGGGCACCGGTAACTTGTAACCTATCAGGCTCTCAGGCATGAGGTCAATCGATTCGGCATAGGCCTATATGTACTAGCGTTTTTGCAGGTTAAGTTCCGGTTGGAGGTTGTGTCCCTCCAACTCTTTGTTGTATGGCTCACTTTTGCCTTTGGATATTTGGAGAAGTTTGCCTTCGGTAACCGCTCTCTCACTCGACACACCGAAACGGAACTTTAGCTCCGGGTTGTGCATATCACTGGCCTGCTCTACTGGGTCAAATTGTATCCCCCAACAACAGATATGGCCGAAACAAACAAAGTACACACTAGGCCTACCTCTAGGCTTAACCCTGACTTTACCCGCAAGAGGCTATGCCAAGCCTGCGCGAAATGTGAGGCTCCCTTTCACGGGTGCAATTTAAGCACGGATAAAAACCTGCGACCAGCCCGAACCAGGTCACAGCACTGCCGGCTAGCTCAGTGGGTGAGCATGAGACTCTTAATCTCAGGTCTGGTGGTTCGAGCCCCAGTTGGGCGTATCTATTAGCCCTCTCTCTTCCCGACGGGCCTCGCTTTCCAGCGTGCAAGCTAGCGTGTAGTGGAGCGAGTGCCTGATTGCCGGAAAATCCAAGTCTGCTAATTTTTTAAAACCTAACCCATACCTAACCCAGGTCTCTGTGGCGCAATCGGTCAGCGCGTTCGGCTGTTAACAGAAAGGTTGGTGGTTCGAGCCCACCCAGGGACGAAATGCTGCTTTTCGTTGACGTCCTGCCATGTAACCACCAACACAGCTGCAGTATTTTAGCACACGTGTGTCCACATAAGCTTTCCGTGTCGTTCATGACACGACATTTCTTGGCCCCTTTTAGCGTTTACAGCTTGGTCAGTTGCTTGTGTGTCAAAGAAGACAGCGGGTCTTATGTGACAGTTTTTACATCAGCTCAATTTTGCCTTTGATAGAGTTGCCCGTGTTCACTCGAAATCCAAACGATTTGCTCCGGGTGTGCGATATCACGCCTGTATTCCAATGAGTAGGGGAAATCAACTCCTGCTCAAAACCCTTTCTAAAACCAACCCAAATTCTCGAGCATCCCAATAACTCCGAACCCAGGCCCGACGCCCGGTGCTATTTGTGAGACTCTTAACTAGGGCACCGGTAACTTGTAACCTATCAGGCTCTCAGGCATGAGGTCAATCGATTCGGCATAGGCCTATATGTACTAGCGTTTTTGCAGGTTAAGTTCCGGTTGGAGGTTGTGTGTCCCTCCAACTCTTTGTTGTATGGCTCACTTTTGCCTTTGGATATTTGGAGAAGTTTGCCTTCGGTAACCGCTCTCTCACTCGACACACCGAAACGGAACTTTAGCTCCGGGTTGTGCATATCACTGGCCTGCTCTACTGGTCAAATTGTATCCCCCAACAACAGATATGGCCGAAACAAACAAAGTACACACTAGGCCTACCTCTAGGCTTAACCCTGACTTTACGCAGAGGCTATGCCAAGCCTGCGCGAAATGTGAGGCTCCCTTCACGGGTGCAATTAAGCACGATAAAAACGCGACCAGCCCGAACCAGTCCAGCACGCCCGCTAGCTCAGTCGGTAGAGCATGAGACTCTAATCTCAGGTGTGGTTCGAGCCCACGTTGGGCGTATCTTAGCCCTCTCTCTCCGACGGGGCCTCGCTTTCCAGCGTGCAAGCTAGCGTGTAGTGGGAGCGAGTGCCTGATTGCCGGAAAAGTCCAAGTCTGCATTTTTTTAAAAACCTAACCCATGGACCTAACCCAGGTCTCTGTGGCGCAATCGGTCAGCGCGTTCGGCTGTTAACCGAAAGGTTGGTGGTTCGAGCCCACCCAGGGACGAATGCTGCTTTTCGTTGACGTCCTGCCATGTAACCACCAACACAGCTGCAGTATTTAGCACACGTGTGTCCACTAACGCATCCGTGTCGTTCATGACACGACATTTCTTGGCCCCTTTTAGCGTTTACAGCTTGGTCAGTTGCCTTGTGTTCAAAGAAGACAGCGGGTCTTATGTGACAGTTTACATGAGACTCAATCTAGGGTCTGTTTGGCCCACGTGGGCGTATTTCAGCCTTTTTCCCGGCGTTGTTGGTGTGCGGCGAGTGTGTGCCGTGTGTTTTTCCAGCTAGCTAGCAGGTCCTGGGCGTCCAAGGACAATCCTGATTAACCACACCATCGAGCATCCCTAACTCCGGTTGACTTGGTCGGCCTGTGGACCCTCGTTTTCCAGCTGTGCGCTAGTCAGTTTTTTGTGGCGGAGGTGCCCGGTTAAAGCCGAAAAAAAGTCCAAAAATTTGCCTATTTTGTTTTAAAACCTAATTTAACCACGGCTCTCAGGCATGAGGTCAATCGATTCGGCATAGGCCTATATGTACTAGCGTTTTTGCAGGTTTAAGTTCCGGTTGGAGGTTGTGTCCCTCCAACTCTTTGTTGTATGGCTCACTTTTGCCTTTGGATATTTGGAGAAGTTTGCCTTCGGTAACCGCTCTCTCACTCGACACACCGAAACGGAACTTTAGCTCCGGGTTGTGCATATCACTGGCCTGCTCTACTGGGTCAAATTGTATCCCCCAACAACAGATATGGCCGAAACAAACAAAGTACACACTAGCCTACCTCTAGGCTTAACCCTGACTTTACCCGCAAGAGGCTATGCCAAGCCTGCGCGAAATGTGAGGCTCCTTTCACGGGTGCAATTTAAGCACGGATAAAAAACCGCGACCAGCCCGAACCAGGTCACAGCAGCTGCCCGGCTAGCTCAGTCGGTAGAGCATGAGACTCTTAATCTCAGGGTCGTGGGTTCGAGCCCCACGTTGGGCGTATCTATTAGCCCTCTCTCTTCCCGACGGGGCCTCGCTTTCCAGCGTGCAAGCTAGCGTGTAGTGGGAGCGAGTGCCTGATTGCCGGAAAAGTCCAAGTCTGCTATTTTTTTAAAAACCTAACCCATGGACCTAACCCAGGTCTCTGTGGCGCAATCGGTCAGCGCGTTCGGCTGTTAACCGAAAGGTTGGTGGTTCGAGCCCACCCAGGGGCGAATGCTGCTTTTCGTTGACGTCCTGCCATGTAACCACCAACACAGCTGCAGTATTTAGCACACGTGTGTCCACTAACGCATCCGTGTCGTTCATGACACGACATTTCTTGGCCCTTTTAGCGTTTACAGCTTGGTCAGTTGCCTTGTGTTCAAAGAAGACAGCGGGTCTTATGTGACATTCAGCTCAAGTTTGCTGTGGCGCGTGGATGGAATGTTCATGTTTTGTTCCGGGTGGCGGAGTTGCCTGTGTTCCAGAGAGGTCCTGCTCAAAAACTCCTTTTAAAACACCATCGAGCATCCCCAATAACTTCCGACATTGGTCGACCGTGGATTTTGTTCTCGTAAGGAGGGCACCGGTAACTTGTAACCTATCAGGCTCTCAGGCATGAGGTCAATCGATTCGGCATAGGCCTATATGTACTAGCGTTTTTGCAGGTTAAGTTCCGGTTGGAGGTTGTGTCCCTCCAACTCTTTGTTGTATGGCTCACTTTTGCCTTTGGATATTTGGAGAAGTTTGCCTTCGGTAACCGCTCTCTCACTCGACACACCGAAAACGGAACTTTAGCTCCGGGTTGTGCATATCACTGGCCTGCTCTACTGGGTCAAATTGTATCCCCCAACAACAGATATGGCCGAAACAAACAAAGTACACACTAGGCCTACCTCTAGGCTTAACCCTGACTTTACCCGCAAGAGGCTATGCCAAGCCTGCGCGAAATGTGAGGCTCCCTTTCACGGGTGCAATTTAAGCACGGATAAAAAACGCGACCAGCCCGAACCAGGTCACAGCAGCTGCCCGGCTAGCTCAGTCGGTAGAGCATGAGACTCTTAATCTCAGGGTCGTGGGTTCGAGCCCCACGTTGGGCGTATCTATTAGCCCTCTCTCTTCCCGACGGGGCCTCGCTTTCCAGCGTGCAAGCTAGCGTGTAGTGGGAGCGAGTGCCTGATTGCGGAAAAGTCCAAGTCTGCTATTTTTTTAAAAACCTACCCATGGACCTAACCCAGGTCTCAGTGGCGCAATCGGTCAGCGCGTTCGGCTGTTAACCGAAAGGTTGGTGGTTCGAGCCCACCCAGGGACGAATGCTGCTTTTCGTTGACGTCCTGCCATGTAACCACCAACACAGCTGCAGTATTTAGCACACGTGTGTCCACTAACGCATCCGTGTCGTTCATGACACGACATTTCTTGGCCCCTTTTAGCGTTTACAGCTTGGTCAGTTGCCTTGTGTTCAAAGAAGACAGCGGGTCTTATGTGACAGTTTACATCGCTCAAGTTTGCTGTGGCGCGTGGATGGTATGTTCATGTTTTGTTCCGGGTGGCGGTAGTTGCCTGTGTTCAGAGAGGGTCCTGTCTCAAACTCCTTTTAAAACAGCCATTTGACTCCCATTAATTCCGACTTCGGTCGAACCTGGATTTTTTCTCAAAAGGAGGGCACCGGTAACTTGTTAACTATCAGGCTCTCAGGCTGGGTCAATCGATCGGCATAGGCCTATATGTACTAGCGTTTGCAGGTTAAGTTCCGGTTGGAGGTTCTGTTCCCCCACTCTTGTGTATGGCTCACTTTTGCCTTTGGATATTTAGGAGGAAGTTTGCCTTCGGTAACCGCTCTCTCACTCGGACACACGAAACGGAACTTTAGCTCCGGGTTGTGCATATCACTGGCCTGCTCTGGCGTGTTATCAAATTGTATCCCCCAACAACAGATATGGCCTAAACAAACAAGTACACACTAGGCCTACCTCTAGGCTTAACCCTGACTTTACCGCAGAGGCTATGCCAAGCCTGCGCGAAATTGTGAGGCCTTTCACGGGTGCAATTTAAGCACGGATAAAACCGCGCCAGCCCGAACCAGGTCACAGCACTGCCCGGCTAGCTCAGTCGGTAGAGCATGAGACTCTTAATCTCAGGGTCGTGGGTTCGAGCCCACGTTGCGTATCTATTAGCCCTCTTCTTCCGACGGGCTCGCTTTCAGCGTGCAAGCTGCGTGTATGGGAGTCGAGGCCTGATTGCCGAAAAGTTCCAAGTCTGCTATTTTTTTAAAAACCTACCCATGGACCTAACCCAGGTCTCTGTGGCGCAATTCGGTTCGCGCGTTCGGGCTGTTAACCTAAAGGTTGGTGGTCGAGCCCACCCAGGGACGAATGTGCTTTTCGTGACGTCACTGCCATTGTAACCACCAACACAGCTGCAGGTATTTAGCACACGTGTGTCCATAAGCATCCGTGTCGTTCATGACACGACATTTCTTGGCCCCTTTTAGCGTTTTCAGCTTGGTCAGTTGCTTTGTGTTCAAGAGACAGCGTGGTCTTATGTGACAGTTTACATCAGCTCAAGTTTGCTGTGGCCTGTGGATGGAATGTTCATGTTTTGTTCCGGGTGGCGGAGTTGCCTGTGTTCCAGAGAGTCCTGCTCAAAACTCCTTTGAAAACTGCATCGAGGCATCCCAATAACTTCCGACATTGTGTCGACCGTGGATCTTTTCTCAGTAAGGAGGCCCGGTAACTGTAACTATCAGGCTCTCAGGCATGAGGTCAATCGCATTCGGGCATAGGCCTATTGTACTAGCGTTTTTGCAGGTAAGTTCGGTTGGAGGTTGTGTCCCTCCAATCTTTGTTGTATGGCTCACTTTTGCCTTTGGATATTTGGAGAGTTTGCCTTCGGTAACCGCTCTTCACTCGACCAACACCGAAACGGAACTTTAGCTCCGGTTGTGCATATCACTGGCCTGCTCTACTGGGTCAAATTGTATCCCCCAACAACAGATATGGCCGAAACAAACAAAGTACACACTAGGCCTACCTCTAGGCTTAACCCTGACTTTACCCGCAAGAGGCTATGCCAAGCCTGCGCGATTGGGTCTATCTGCATTAAGCCCTAAAACCGGCTCCAACTCCACTGTCCCGACGGAGGCATGGCTTCCAGGTCGCTTCAGCCTAGGTGTAGCTCTTCGGGAGTCGTAGGTGCAGCTAGTGTAGTTGGCACGTGGGAAAGTCCAAGTCTGCTATTTTTTTAAAAACCTAACCCATGGACCTAACCCAGGTCTCTGTGGCGCAATCGGTCAGCGCGTTCGGTGTTAACCAAAGGTTGGTGGTTCGAGCCCACCCAGGGACGAATGCTGCTTTTCGTTGACGTCCTGCCATGTAACCACCAACACAGCTGCAGTATTTAGCACACGTGTGTCCACTAACGCATCCGTGTCGTTCATGACACGACATTTCTTGGCCCCTTTTAGCGTTTACAGCTTGGTCAGTTGCTTGTGTTCAAAGAAGACAGGGGTCTTATGTGACAGTTTACATCAGCTCAAGTTTGCTGTGGCGCGTGATGGAATGTTCATGTTTTGTTCCGGGTGGCGGAGTTTGTTCCAGAGAGGTCTGCTCAAAACTCCTTTAAAACACCATCGAGCATCCCAATAACTTCCGAATTGGTCGACGTGGATTTTTTCTCTAGGAGGCACCGGTAACTTGTAACCTATCAGGCTCTCAGGCATGAGGTCAATCGATTCGGCAAACCACGACCTAACCCGGTCTTTGCAGCAATCGGTCAGCGCGTTCGGCTGTTAACCGAAAGGGTTGTGGTTCGAAGCCCCCTGGGTACGAATCCTGCTTTCTTACCCTGCATGTACCCAACAGCTGCAGTATTAGCACACGTGTGTCCACTAACGCATCCTGTCCCTTTGCTGACACTTTCTTGCCCTTTTAGGTTTACAGCTGGTCGTTGCTTGTGTTCAAAGATAGACAGCGGGTCTCATTTGGCAGTTTATAACATGGACTCAATTTTGTGCATTGGCTTGCGTTGGAATCGGATTGCCCGTTACGTCGCTTCTGCATTACCGAAACGGAATTAACAGTGGCAACGCCACTCACTGCTTCCCCAAGATGCTACACAAAGTCAACACTTCCTTCTTAACCTACCTCGAGGGCAGCCAACCGCCAAGTACTTCGGGGCATTGAGTACGCACGTGAACTACAGGCTCGCTGTCATCGTAGGCAAGGCATTACTTGCGGTTAACCGTTGGACTTCCCCCACTCTGTGTAGCATCTTGCCTGGATATGAGATTGCCTTTTTGCGGTTAATCGGTTGAGTGTCGCCCAACTCTGTTGTATGGCTCACTTGCCTTTGGAATTTGGAGAAGTTTCCTCGAAGCCAACACACTCACACACCGAAACGAACTTTACCTCGTTTGCAACATGCCGCCTACTGGTCAAATTATCCCCAAAACAGATAGCCGAAAAAACAAAACACCAGGCACCACCGCTAACCCATTTACATAGAGCTTCCAGGCTGGGTGAGCGAGGCCTTTCACGTGCATTTACACGGAAAAACCGCACCAGCCCGAACCAGGTAAGGCGCCGGCTGCCCGGAAGCCCCCCCCCCCCCCCCCCCAAGTCAAGTCTGCATTTTTTTAAAAACCTAACCAGGACCTAACCCAGGTCTCTGTGGCCAATCGTCAGCGCGTTCGGCTGTTAACCGAAAGGTTGGTGGTTCGAGCCCACCCAGGGACGAATGCTGCTTTCGTTGACGTCCTGCCATGTAACCACCAACACAGCTGCAGTATTAGCACACGTGTGTCCACTAACGCATCCGTGTCGTTCATGACACGACATTTCTTGCCCCTTTTAGCGTTTACAGCTTGGTCAGTTGCCTTGTGTTCAAAGAAGACAGCGGTCTTATGTGACAGTTTACATCAGCTCAAGTTTGCTGTCGCTTGGATGAAATGTTCAGTTTTGTCCGGGTGCGGGTTCCTGTGTTCCAGAGAGTCCTGCTCAAAACCCTTTTAAAACACCATCGAGCATCCCCAATAACTTCCGACATTGGTCGACCCGGATTTTGTTCGTAAGAGGCACCGGTAACTTGTAACCTATCAGGCTCTCAGGCATGAGGTCAATCGATTCGGCATAGGCCTATATGTACTAGCTTTTTGCAGGTTAAGTTCCGGTTGGAGTTGTGTCCCTCCAACTCTTTGTTGTATGGCTCACTTTTGCCTTGGATATTTGGAGAAGTTTGCCTTCGGTAACCGTCTCTCACTCGACACACCGAAACGGAACTTTAGCTCCGGGTTGTGCATATCACTGGCCTGCTCTACTGGTCAAATTGTATCCCCCAACAACAGATATGGCCGAAACAAACAAAGTACACACTAGGCCTACCTCTAGGCTTAACCCTGACTTTACCTGCAAGAGGCTATGCCAAGCCTGCGCGAAATGTGAGGCTCCTTTCACGGGTGCAATTAAGCACGGATAAAAACCGCGACCAGCCCGAACCAGGTCACAGCAGCTGCCCGGCTAGCTCATCGGTTAGAGCATGAGACTCTAATCTCAGGGTCGTGGTTCGAGCCCACGTTGGGCGTATCTTTAGCCCTCTCTCTTCCCGACGGGCTCGCTTTCCAGCGTGCAAGCTAGCGTGTAGTGGGAGCGAGTGCCTGATTGCCGAAAGTCCAAGTCTGCATTTTTTTAAAAACCTAAACCACGGACCTAACCCAGGTCTCTGTGGCACAATCGGTCAGCGCGTTCGGCTGTTAACCGAAAGGTTGGTGGTTCGAGCCCACCCAGGACGAATGCTGCTTTTCGTTGACGTCCTGCCATGTAACCACCAACACAGCTGCAGTATTTAGCACACGTGTGTCCACTAACGCATCCGTGTCGTTCATGACACGACATTTCTTGGCCCCTTTTAGCGTTTACAGCTTGGTCAGTTGCCTTGTGTCAAAGAAGACAGCGGTCTTATGTGACAGTTTACATCAGCTCAAGTTTGCTGTGGCGCGTGATGAATGTTCATGTTTTGTTCCGGGTGGCGGAGTTGCCTGGTTCCAGAGAGTCCTGCTCAAAACTCCTTTTAAAACACCATCGAGCATCCCCAATAACTTCCGACATGGTCGACCGTGGATTTGTTCTCGTAAGGAGGCACCGTAACTTGTAACCTATCAGGCTCTCAGGCATGAGGTCAATCGATTCGGCATAGGCCTATATGTACTAGCGTTTTTGCAGGTTAAGTTCCGGTTGGAGGTTGTGTCCCTCCAACTCTTTGTTGTATGGCTCACTTTGCCTTTGGATATTTGGAGAAGTTTGCCTTCGGTAACGCTCTCTCACAAGTCTGCATTTTTTTAAAAACCTAACCCATGGACCTAACCCAGGTCTCTGTGGCGCAATCGGTCAGCGCGTTCGGCTGTTAACCGAAAGGTTGGTGGTTCGAGCCCACCCAGGGACGAATGCTGCTTTTCGTTGACGTCCTGCCATGTAACCACCAACACAGCTGCAGTATTTAGCACACGTGTGTCCACTAACGCATCCGTGTCGTTCATGACACGACATTTCTTGGCCCCTTTTAGCGTTTACAGCTTGGTCAGTTGCCTTGTGTTCAAAGAAGACAGCGGGTCTTATGTGACAGTTTACATCAGCTCAAGTTTGCTGTGGCGCGTGGATGGAATGTTCATGTTTTGTTCCGGGTGGCGGAGTTGCCTGTGTTCCAGAGAGGTCCTGCTCAAAACTCCTTTTAAAACACCATCGAGCATCCCCAATAACTTCCGACATTGGTCGACCGTGGATTTTGTTCTCGTAAGGAGGGCACCGGTAACTTGTAACCTATCAGGCTCTCAGGCATGAGGTCAATCGATTCGGCATAGGCCTATATGTACTAGCGTTTTTGCAGGTTAAGTTCCGGTTGGAGGTTGTGTCCCTCCAACTCTTTGTTGTATGGCTCACTTTTGCCTTTGGATATTTGGAGAAGTTTGCCTTCGGTAACCGCTCTCTCACTCGACACACCGAAACGGAACTTTAGCTCCGGGTTGTGCATATCACTGGCCTGCTCTACTGGGTCAAATTGTATCCCCCAACAACAGATATGGCCGAAACAAACAAAGTACACACTAGGCCTACCTCTAGGCTTAACCCTGACTTTACCCGCAAGAGGCTATGCCAAGCCTGCGCGAAATGTGAGGCTCCCTTTCACGGGTGCAATTTAAGCACGGATAAAAACCGCGACCAGCCCGAACCAGGTCACAGCAGCTGCCCGGCTAGCTCAGTCGGTAGAGCATGAGACTCTTAATCTCAGGGTCGTGGGTTCGAGCCCCACGTTGGGCGTATCTATTAGACCTCTCTCTTCCCGACGGGGCCTCGCTTTCCAGCGTGCAAGCTAGCGTGTAGTGGGGAAGCCTGAGTGCCGGAAAAGTCCAAGTCTGCTATTTTTTTAAAAACCTAACCCATGGACCTAACCCAGGTCTCTGTGGCGCAATCGGTCAGCGCGTTCGGCTGTTAACCGAAAGGTTGGTGGTTCGAGCCCACCCAGGGACGAATGCTGCTTTTCGTTGACGTCCTGCCATGTAACCACCAACACAGCTGCAGTATTTAGCACACGTGTGTCCACTAACGCATCCGTGTCGTTCATGACACGACATTTCTTGGCCCCTTTTAGCGTTTACAGCTTGGTCAGTTGCCTTGTGTTCAAAGAAGACAGCGGGTCTTATGTGACAGTTTACATCAGCTCAAGTTTGCTGTGGCGCGTGGATGGAATGTTCATGTTTTGTCCGGGTGGCGGAGTTGCCTGTGTTCCAGAGAGGTCCTGCTCAAAACTCTTTAAAAACACCATCGAGCATCCCCAATAACTTCCGACATTGTCGACCGTGGATTTTGTTCTCGTAAGGAGGGCACCGGTAACTTGTAACCTATCAGGCTCTCAGGCATGAGGTCAATCGATTCGGCATAGGCCTATATGTACTAGCGTTTTTGCAGGTTAAGTTCCGGTTGGAGGTTGTGTCCCTCCAACTCTTTGTTGTATGGCTCACTTTTGCCTTTGGATATTTGGAGAAGTTTGCCTTCGGTAACCGCTCTCTCACTCGACACACCGAAACGGAACTTTAGCTCCGGGTTGTGCATATCACTGGCCTGCTCTACTGGGTCAAATTGTATCCCCCAACAACAGATATGGCCGAAACAAACAAAGTACACACTAGGCCTACCTCTAGGCTTAACCCCGACTTTACCGCAAGAGGCTATGCCAAGCCTGCGCGAAATGTGAGGCTCCCTTTCACGGGTGCAATTTAAGCACGGATAAAAACCGCGACCAGCCCGAACCAGGTCACAGCAGCTGCCCGCTAGCTCAGTCGGTAGAGCATGAGACTCTTAATCTCAGGGTCGTGGGTTCGAGCCCCACGTTGGGCGTATCTATTAGCCCTCTCTCTTCCGACGGGGCCTACGCTTTAGCGGTAAGCTAGCTGGTAGGTGGGACGGTGCTATTTGCCGGAATAGATCCAAGCGCTCTTTTAAAAACCTAACCACGGACTAACCCAGGTTGTGCACAATCGGCAGCGCTTCGGCTGTTAACAAAGTTGGTCGACCACCAGTACAAATGCTGCTTTTCTTGACTTCCGCCAATGAACCACCAACACAGCTGCAGTATTTAGCCCTGTGCACTACCGCACGTGTCGTCTGCCGACATTTCTGCCCCATAGCGTTTAGCTTGGTCAGTTGCCTGTGTTCAAAGAAACAGGGTCTATTGCATTTTTAAAACTAACATTGCTACCGGCTCTGTGGCGGAATGTCAGTGCGTTCGGGGCTGTTACCGAAGTTGAGGGTCTGCCACTCCTTCAATTTAAGCACGGATAAAAACCGCGACCAGCCCGAACCAGGTCACAGCAGCTGCCCGGCTAGCTCAGTCGGTAGAGCATGAGACTCTTAATCTCAGGGTCGTGGGTTCGAGCCCCACGTTGGGCGTATCTATTAGCCCTCTCTCTTCCCGACGGGGCCTCGCTTTCCAGCGTGCAAGCTAGCGTGTAGTGGGAGCGAGTGCCTGATTGCCGGAAAAGTCCAAGTCTGCTATTTTTTTAAAAACCTAAACCACGGACCTAACCCAGGTCTCTGTGGCCAATCGGTCAGCGCGTTCGGCTGTTAACCGAAAGGTTGGTGGTTCGAGCCCACCCAGGGACGAATGCTGCTTTTCGTTGACGTCCTGCCATGTAACCACCAACACAGCTGCAGTATTTAGCACACGTGTGTCCACTAACGCATTCGTGTCGTTCATGACACGACATTTCTTGGCCCCTTTTAGCGTTTACAGCTTGGTCAGTTGCCTTGTGTTCAAAGAAGACAGCGGGTCTTATGTGACAGTTTACATCAGCTCAAGTTTGCTGTGGCGCGTGGATGGAATGTTCATGTTTTGTTCCGGGTGGCGGAGTTGCCTGTGTTCCAGAGAGGTCCTGCTCAAAACTCCTTTTAAAACACCATCGAGCATCCCCAATAACTTCCGACATTGGTCGACCGTGGATTTTGTTCTCGTAAGGAGGGCACCGGTAACTTGTAACCTATCAGGCTCTCAGGCATGAGGTCAATCGATTCGGCATAGGCCTATATGTACTAGCGTTTTTGCAGGTTAAGTTCCGGTTGGAGGTTGTGTCCCTCCAACTCTTTGTTGTATGGCTCACTTTTGCCTTTGGATATTTGGAGAAGTTTGCCTTCGGTAACCGCTCTCTCACTCGACACACCGAAACGGAACTTTAGCTCCGGGTTGTGCATATCACTGGCCTGCTCTACTGGGTCAAATTGTATCCCCCAACAACAGATATGGCCGAAACAAACAAAGTACACACTAGGCCTACCTCTAGGCTTAACCCTGATTTTACCCGCAAGAGGCTATGCCAAGCCTGCGCGAAATGTGAGGCTCCCTTTCACGGGTGCAATTTAAGCACGGATAAAAAACGCGACCAGCCCGAACCAGGTCACAGCAGCTGCCCGGCTAGCTCAGTCGGTAGAGCATGAGACTCTTAATCTCAGGGTCGTGGGTTCAAGCCCCACGTTGGGCGTATCTATTAGCCCTCTCTCTTCCCGACGGGGCCTCGCTTTCCAGCGTGCAAGCTAGCGTGTAGTGGGAGCGAGTGCCTGATTGTCGGAAAAGTCCAAGTCTGCTATTTTTTTAAAAACCTAAACCACGGACCTAACCCAGGTCTCTGTGGCGCAATCGTATATGTACTAGCGTTTTTGCAGGTTAAGTTCCGGTTGGAGGTTGTGTCCCTCCAACTATTTGTTGTATGGCTCACTTTTGGATCGATTGCTCCTGTCTGCCTCGCTGCCTGCTGTTGTGTGTGAGTGTGTTTGCTCCGAGGCTGTTAGCTCCGTCTAAGCCTCGCATTTCTTTCTGTTTTGAACCATCGTTTTCTATCATTTCTAGTTGTTTATACTACTAATTACAGCTTACCTAACATCGCTAGCTTCCGTTATTGTTAGCACAACACGCTAGTATCTCGCTAGCCTGTTAAGGCGCCCCCCCGTGCGCTCAGTTATTTATTTATTTTTCTCGTGCGCGCCCGCACATCTGAGTTCATAAAAAGCCCAGGTGAGTAAGAATCAGTCAACAAACACGGTGAGTAATGTCTTGTCCTGTTATTGTCACTTGCACATCATGCCATATGTTTACCATAGCCTTCCCCGTCGGCATAGGGTTTATATGTGATAAATGCAAGGAGACAGTCAGGCTGACGGAGAAGATTTCAGAATTAGAGACACGCATCCAAACTTTAATTGAGGATAGTAAGTGTGCTCGAGCTTTAGATACTACTTTGGATGCGCCTAGCATAGTGAACCATTTACATGATTCGGTTCCGGCTGAGTTATTGCCTGTGCAGCCAGGCAGATGGGTGTCGGTGAGAAATCGCTCTAGTCGCGGATCAAAAAACCACTCTTCTGTTCCGGTTACCATAACAAATCGATTTGCCCCTCTCAGTGAAACACCCACTGAGAATGCTGTTGATTGTGCCCTGGTAATTGGCGATTCTATTACACGGAACGTGAAAATAGAGACACCAGCCACCATAGTCACATGTTTGCCGGGAGCCAGAGCGCCTGACATCAAATCAAATTTAAAAGTGCTGGCTAATGCTAATCGTAAATTCTCTAAGATTGTTATTCACGTCGGCACTAATGATGTTCGACTTCGCCAGTCGGAGATCACCAAAATTAATATTAAAGAGGTGTTTGAACTCGCAAGTACGATGTCAGGCACTGTAATCTGCTCTGGCCCCCTTCCTGTTCGAAGGAGTGATGAGATAGTTAGTAGATTGTGTTCACTCAATGGCTGGTTGTCTAATTGGTGTCCGCAACATAATATAGAATTCATAGACAATTGGAAAAGTTTTTGGGGCAAGCCTGACCTGTTGAAAAGAGATGGTATTCATCCCACCTGGGATGGTGCTGCTCTTCTCTCTAGTAATTTGGCTCATAGTCTTAGAGATAAAACATGACAATCTGGGGCTCAGGTCAGGAAGCAGACAAACTGGCTAAACCGACCGTCTGCTAGCGGCCTCACGTCACCAAGGTCAGATAAATCTCATCACATAGAGACTCTTTCACCTAGATATCATCATATAGAGACTGTGTCTGTTCCCCGAATTTGGAAATCCAAAAAACTGCCAAACCTTTCTAAGGTTAAAAATCTAATTGATGTTCAACAAATAAAAAACAGATATAATACAGATGAGCAAACGATAAAGCTTGGGTTGCTGAATATTCGATCCCTTAATTCAAAATCGCTCATAGTTAATGATAAGATTAAAGACTATAACCTAGATGTGCTGTGTTTGACAGAAACCTGGCTAAAACCAAACGATTACATTACTTTAAATGAGTCCACTCCGCAAGATTATTGTTATAAACATGAGCCTCGTCCGAAAGGCAAAGGGGGAGGTGTTGCTGTAATTTATAGTAATATTCTGAAAACCACTAAGAAATCTAGTTTTAAATATACTTCTTTTGAAGTGTTGGTGCTTAATGTAAAAATTTATAGTGTAAACAATAAATCACGTTTGAGAATTCTGCTGGCTACTGTATACAGGCCACCAGGGCACCATAAAGATTTTATCAAAGAATTTGCTGACTTTCTATCAGAATTAGTATTGGCTGCAGATAAAGTCCTAATTGTTGGTGATTTTAATATACATGTAGATAATGAAAAAGATGCATTGGGATTGGCATTTAAAGACATTATAAACTCAATTGGAGTGAGACAACACGTGTCAGGACCTACTCATTGTCGTAATCATACTCTTGATCTAATATTATCACATGGAATAGATGTTGATGGCGTTGAAATTCTGCAGCAGAGCGACGACATCTCCGATCACTATCTAGTCTCGTGTAAATTACATTTAGCCAAGGCTGCAAAGCCGACTCCATGTTATAAATATGTTAGACCTATCACTTCTGCCACTAAAGATTGCTTTATCAATAATCTTCCAAATCAGTTTCATAATCTCAGCATCCCAGATAGCTTAGAAGAACTTGATATTGCAACAGAAACTTTTAACTCTCTCTTTTCCAGCACTTTAGACACAGTTGCTCCGCTGCGCTTAAAGAAGATCAAAGAAAATAGTCCAACGCCGTGGTACAATGAGCACACCCGGGCCCTTAAGAGAGCAGCCAGAAAAATGGAGCGAAACTGGAAGAAAACAAAACTAGAGGTATTTCGGATTTCATGGAAGGAGAGCTCGATTGCTTACAGAGAGGCCTTAAAAGATGCTAGAACTAATTATTTTTCAACCCTATTAGAAGAAAATAAACATAATCCTAGGTATTTATTTGAACAAGTGACTAAACTAACGAAAAAGAAAGCTTCAAGCCCAGAAGTTTATAAGAAACACAGCAGTAATGACTTTATGAACTTCTTCACTTATAAGATTGATAATATCAGGGACAAAATTATAACTATGCAACCGTCTACTACAGTATCGCATCAGGGAGTATATTGTAGTCTCTGTGAGGAACATTTTGATTCATTTGTTGCTATAGGAGAGGAAGAATTTTGCAAAATTGTTAATTCATCTAAATCGACAACTTGTATGCTAGACCCTATACCGACTAAGCTACTGAAAGAGATGCTTCCAGAGGTCATAGATCCTCTTCTAGATATCATTAATTCATCTTTGTCATTAGGATACGTACCAAAAACCTTTAAGTTGGCTATGATTAAACCGCTTGTTAAAAAACCGCAACTTGATCCTACAGAATTAGTCAATTACAGGCCGATCTCGAATCTGCCTTTTCTGTCAAAGATACTAGAAAAAGCAGTATCCTCACAACTGTGTTCCTTTTTAGAAAGAAATAATATCTGCGAGGATTTTCAGTCCGGATTTAGACCGTACCATAGTACTGAGACTGCTCTCATTAAAGTCACAAATGATTTGCTCCTATCATCCGATTGTGGTTGTATCTCTCTATTAGTGTTACTTGATCTTAGTGCTGCATTTGATACTATCGACCACAACATTCTTTTAAATAGACTAGAAAACTATGTTGGCATTAGCGGAATTGCACTAGCATGGTTTAAATCATACTTATCTGACCGATATCAGTTTGTAGCAGTAAATGAAGAGATGTCTTATCGATCACAAGTTCAGTATGGCGTACCACAAGGCTCAGTACTAGGACCGCTGCTCTTCACTCTGTACATGCTACCATTAGGAGATATAATTAGGAAATATGGAATTAGCTTTCACTGTTATGCTGATGATACTCAGCTGTATA
Organism: Chrosomus eos; assembly: GCA_036326025.1. NCBI lineage: Eukaryota > Metazoa > Chordata > Actinopteri > Cypriniformes > Leuciscidae > Chrosomus > Chrosomus eos. The sequence goes on from CM070822.1 coordinate 28,242,031, forward strand.
TTTCTTCAAAACCTAACGAAACTTACCAATTCACAAAATTAACGGAATGCATAGCTGATATAAAAAATTGGATGACCAGTAATTTCCTATTACTAAATTCTGAAAAAACAGAGATTCTAATCATTGGACAAAAAACTTCCTCACCTAATAACCTAGAATACTGTCTAACACTTGATGGCTGCTCTGTTAAGTCTTCGACGTTAGTTAGGAACCTGGGTGTGCTCTTTGATACCAATCTTTCATTTGAAAGTCACGTGTCTAGTATCTGTAAAACCGCATTTTTCCATCTTAAAAATATATCTAAATTACGTCATATGCTCTCACTGACAAATGCGGAACAATTAGTTCATGCGTTCATGACCTCAAGGCTAGATTATTGTAATGCTCTACTGGGTGGTTGCCCTGCACGCTTATTAAACAAACTACAGCTAGTTCAAAACGCAGCCGCTAGAGTTCTTACCAGAACCAGGAAGTATGACCATATTAGCCCGGTTCTGTCAACACTGCATTGGCTGCCTATTAAACATCGTATAAATTTTAAAATATTGCTGATTACTTACAAAGCACTAAATGGTTTAGCTCCCCAGTACTTGAGCGAGCTCTTAACGCATTATAGTCCTTCACGTCTATTGCGATCTCAAAATTCTGGCCAGTTGATAATACCTAGAATATCAAAATCGACTGCTGGCGGTAGATCCTTTTCCTATTTAGCACCAAAACTTTGGAACAATCTTCCTAACACGGTCCGGGAAGCAGATACAGTCTGTCAGTTTAAATCTAGACTAAAAACACATCTCTTTGGCTTAGCATACACATAACACATTATAGATTTCTATAATTCAATGTTAGGCTGCATAGATTAGATCAGCCGGAACCGGGAACACTTCCCATAATTCCTGATGTACTTTGTACATCATAAGAAGGATGGCGTCTACGCTAATATTAGTCTCTCTGTTTATCCCGAGGTTTACCGCAGACCGCCGGATCCAGGGCATATCCAGATCTGATGAAGGACCATCACATGGACACGTCGACACGCATTATCAGGGCTGTGAAGGCCCATGGACACCTCACCACACTCATCTCCTCACCGGCCGGATGACCCAACCCCCAACCAGATGAACTGGATAATATCGTGAAAGTTCTGATCCCATCTGACTCCTGACATTATGCTGCCTAACTCATAATCATACACTGTTCATTCGTTGGCCAAAGGAGGACTGGCCCCCCGACTGAGCCTGGGTTCTCCCAAGGTTTTTTTCTCCATTCTGTCACCTGATGGAGTTTTGGTTCCTTGCCACTGTTGCCTTCGCCTTTTGGCTTGCTTAGTTGGGGACATTTAATTTTCAATTGAACAATACTATTACAACATTGTTTTCCTGTTATCTCTGTAAGCTGCTTGTAAACATTTGTATTGTAAAACGCATTAAATAAGGTGACCTTGACTTGACTACTTTGCCTTCTCGATAATTTGGAGATGTTCCTTCAGGTAATCCTCTCATCAAACCAACGGAACTTAGCTCGGGTTGTGCATATCACTGCTTCCTACTGGGCCCAAAATTGTATCCCAACAACAATCATGGCCGGGAAACAAACAAGTACTCAGTCTTAATCTAGGCTTAACCCTGACTTTACCGCAAGAGGCTATGCCAACCTTTGCGCGAAATGTTAGCTACCTTTCACGGGTGCAATTAAGCACGATAAAAACGCGACCAGCCCGAACCAGGTCACAGCATGCCCGCATACTCATTCTGAGCTGAGACTCTTAATCATCAGGGATGTGGTTCGGCCCACGTTGGCTATATTAGCCCTCTCTTTTACCCGACGGAGGACCGCTCGTCCAGCGGCAAGCATAGCGTGATGAAGGACTGCCTGATTGCCTGACAAAGTCAAGGCTTGCCCATGTTTTTTAAAACCTAACCCATGACCTAACCCAGGTCTCTGTGGCGCAATCGTCAGCGCGTAACCGATAAGTTGGTGATCAGCACCAGGAGAATGCTGATCTTTCGTTGACGTCCTGCCATGTACCACCAACAAGCTGCAGTAATTTAGAAACACGTGTGTCCATAACGCATCCGTGTGTTCATGACACGACATTCTTGGCCCCTTAGCGTTACAGCTTGGTCAGTTGCCTGGTTCAAAGAGACAGCGGTTCTTAAGTGACAGTTTATCACTCAAGTTTGCTGTCGCGTGATGGAAGTTCATTTGGTTCCTGTGCCCGGCTTGCCTGTGTTCCAGAGGTCTGCTCAATACTCTTTAAAACACATTCGAGCACCCAATAACTTCCGACATGGTCACTGATTTGTTCCTGTTAGAGCACCTACTTGTAATATCAGCTCAGCTTTGAGGTCAATCGAATTCGGCATGGCCTATAGTACTAGCGTTTTGCAGTAAGTTCGTGAGGTGTAGCCTCAACTCTTGATTGTAGGCTCCTTTTGCCTTTGGATATTTGGAGAAGTTTGCCTTCGGTAACCGCTCTCTCACTCGACACACCGAAACGGAACTTTAGCTCCGGGTTGTGCATATCACTGGACTGCTCTACTGGGTCAAATTGTATCCCCCAACAACAGATATGGCCGAAACAAACAAAGTACACACTAGGCCTACCTCTAGGCTTAACCCTGACTTTACCCGCAAGAGGCTATGCCAAGCCTGCGCGAAATGTGAGGCTCCCTTTCACGGGTGCAATTTAAGCACGGATAAAAACCGCGACCAGCCCGAACCAGGTCACAGCAGCTGCCCGGCTAGCTCAGTCGGTAGAGCATGAGACTCTTAATTCTATTAGCCCTCTCTCTTCCCCGACGGGGCCTCGCTTTCCAGCGTGCAAGCTAGCGTGTAGTGGGAGCGAGTGCCAGATTGTCGGAAAAGTCCAAGTCTGCTATTTTTTTAAAAACCTATCCCATGGACCTAACCCAGGTCTCTGTGGCGCAATCGGTCAGCGCGTTGCGTTAACCGAAAGGTTGGTGGTTCGAGCCCACCCAGGGACGAATGCTGCTTTTCGTTGACGTCCTGCCATGTAACCACCAACACAGCTGCAGTATTTAGCACACGTGTGTCCACTAACGCATCCGTGTCGTTCATGACACGACATTTCTTGGCCCCTTTTAGCGTTTACAGCTTGGTCAGTTGCCTTGTGTTCAAAGAAGACAGCGGGTCTTATGTGACAGTTTACATCAGCTCAAGTTTGCTGTGGCGCGTGGATGGAATGTTCATGTTTTGTTCCGGGTGGCGGAGTTGCCTGTGTTCCAGAGAGGTCCTGCTCAAAACTCCTTTTAAAACACCATCGAGCATCCCCAATAACTTCCGACATTGGTCGACCGTGGATTTTGTTTCTGTAAGGAGGGCACCGGTAACTTGTAACCTATCAGGCTCTCAGGCATGAGGTCAATCGATTCGGCATAGGCCTATATGTACTGTACTAGCGTTTTTGCAGGTTAAGTTCCGGTTGGAGGTTGTGTCCCTCCAACTCTTTGTTGTATGGCTCACTTTTGCCTTTGGATATTTGGAGAAGTTTGCCTTCGGTAACCGCTCTCTCACTCGACACACCGAAACGGAACTTTAGCTCCGGGTTGTGCATATCACTGGCCTGCTCTACTGGGTCAAATTGTATCCCCCAACAACAGATATGGCCGAAACAAACAAAGTACACACTAGGCCTACCTCTAGGCTTAACCCTGACTTTACCCGCAAGAGGCTATGCCAAGCCCCACGTTGGGCGTATCTATTAGCCCTCTCTCTTCCCGACGGGGCCTCGCTTTCCAGCGTGCAAGCTAGCGTGTATTGGGAGCGAGTGCCTGATTGCCTGAAAAGTCCAAGTCTGCGATTTTTTTAAAAACCTAACCCATGGACCTAACCCAGGTCTCTGTGGCGCAATCGGTCAGCGCGTTCGGCTGTTAACCGAAAGGTTGGTGGTTCGAGCCCACCCAGGGACGAATGCTGCTTTTCGTTGACGTCCTGCCATGTAACCACCAACACAGCTGCAGTATTTAGCACACGTGTGTCCACTAACGCATCCGTGTCGTTCATGACACGACATTTCTTGGCCCCTTTTAGCGTTTACAGCTTGGTCAGTTGCCTTGTGTTCAAAGAAGACAGTGGGTCTTATGTGACAGTTTACATCAGCTCAAGTTTGCTGTGGCGCGTGGATGGAATGTTCATGTTTTGTTCCGGGTGGCGGAGTTGCCTGTGTTCCAGAGAGGTCCTGCTCAAAACTCCTTTTAAAACACCATCGAGCATCCCCAATAACTTCCGACATTGGTCGACCGTGGATTTTGTTCTCGTAAGGAGGGCACCGGTAACTTGTAACCTATCAGGCTCTCAGGCATGAGGTCAATCGATTCGGCATAGGCCTATATGTACTAGCGTTTTTTGCAGGTTAAGTTCCGGTTGGAGGTTGTGTCCCTCCAACTCTTTGTTGTATGGCTCACTTTTGCCTTTGGATATTTGGAGAAGTTTGCCTTCGGTAACCGCTCTCTCACTCGACACACCGAAACGGAACTTTAGCTCCGGGTTGTGCATATCACTGGCCTGCTCTACTGGGTCAAATTGTATCCCCCAACAACAGATATGGCCGAAACAAACAAAGTACACACTAGGCCTACCTCTAGGCTTAACCCTGACTTTACCTGCAAGAGGCTATGCCAAGCCTGCGCGAAATGTGAGGCTCCCTTTCACGGGTGCAATTTAAGCACGGAACCAGGTCACAGCAGCTGCCCGGCTAGCTCAGTCGGTAGAGCATGAGACTCTTAATCTCAGGGTCGTGGGTTCGAGCCCCACGTTGGGCGTATCTATTAGCCCTCTCTCTTCCCGACGGGGCCTCGCTTTCCAGCGTGCAAGCTAGCGTGTAGTGGGAGCGAGTGCCTGATTGCCGGAAAAGTCCAAGTCTGCTATTTTTTTAAAAACCTAAACCACGGACCTAACCCAGGTCTCTGTGGCGCAATCGTATATGTACTAGCGTTTTTGCAGGTTAAGTTCCGGTTGGAGGTTGTGTCCCTCCAACTCTTTGTTGTATGGCTCACTTTTGCCTTTGGATATTTGGAGAAGTTTGCCTTCGGTAACCGCTCTCTCACTCGACACACCGAAACGGAACTTTAGCTCCGGGTTGTGCATATCACTGGCCTGCTCTACTGGGTCAAATTGTATCCCCCAACAACAGATATGGCCGAAACAAACAAAGTACACACTAGGCCTACCTCTAGGCTTAACCCTGACTTTACCCGCAAGAGGCTATGCCAAGCCTGCGCGAAATGTGAGGCTCCCTTTCACGGGTGCAATTTAAGCACGGATAAAAACCGCGACCAGCCCAAACCAGGTCACAGCAGCTGCCCGGCTAGCTCAGTCGGTAGAGCATGAGACTCTTAATCTCAGGGCCGTGGGTTCGAGCCCCACGTTGGGCGTATCTATTAGCCCTCTCTCTTCCCGACGGGGCCTCGCTTTCCAGCGTGCAAGCTAGCGTGTAGTGGGAGCGAGTGCCTGATTGCCGGAAAAGTCCAAGTCTGCTATTTTTTTAAAAACCTAAACCACGGACCTAACCCAGGTCTCTGTGGCGCAATCGGTCAGCGCGTTCGGCTGTTAACCGAAAGGTTTGTGGTTCGAGCCCACCCAGGGACGAATGCTGCTTTTCGTTGACGTCCTGCCATGTAACCACCAACACAGTTGCAGTATTTAGCACACGTGTGTCCACTAACGCATCCGTATCGTTCATGACACGACATTTCTTGGCCCCTTTTAGCGTTTACAGCTTGGTCAGTTGCCTTGTGTTCAAAGAAGACAGCGGGTCTTATGTGACAGTTTACATCAGCTCAAGTTTGCTGTGGCGCGTGGATGGAATGTTCATGTTTTTTCCGGGTGGCGGAGTTGCCTGTGTTCCAGAGAGGTCCTGCTCAAAACTCCTTTTAAAACACCATCGAGCATCCCCAATAACTTCCGACATTGGTCGACCGTGGATTTTGTTCTCGTAAGGAGGGCACCGGTAACTTGTAACCTATCAGGCTCTCAGGCATGAGGTCAATCGATTCGGCATAGGCCTATATGTACTAGCGTTTTTGCAGGTTAAGTTACGGTTGGAGGTTGTGTCCCTCCAACTCTTTGTTGTATGGCTCACTTTTGCCTTTGGATATTTGGAGAAGTTTGCCTTCGGTAACCGCTCTCTCACTCGACACACCGAAACGGAACTTTAGCTCCGGGTTGTGCATATCACTGGCCTGCTCTACTGGGTCAAATTGTATCCCCCAACAACAGATATGGCCGAAACAAACAAAGTACACACTAGGCCTACCTCTAGGCTTAACCCTGACTTTACCCGCAAGAGGCTATGCCAAGCCTGCGCGAAATGTGAGGCTCCCTTTCACGGGTGCAATTTAAGCACGGATAAAAACCGAGACCAGCCCAAACCAGGTCACAGCAGCTGCCCGGCTAGCTCAGTCGGTAGAGCATGAGACTCTTAATCTCAGGGTCGTGGGTTCGAGCCCCACGTTGGGCGTATCTATTAGCCCTCTCTCTTCCCGACGGGGCCTATATGTACTAGCGTTTTTGCAGGTTAAGTTCCGGTTGGAGGTTGTGTCCCTCCAACTCTTTGTTGTGTAGCGTATTTAGGGTGAATCTGAATAATTAAATATATTCTGGATAACTAAAATCCTAAGAGCCTTCAAAGGCCGGGAAGCTTCCACCAGCGTCCTCCCCCCAGGACTCAAAATTAACACACACAAACACATTCCACCACGATCCCCTCACCCACACACACACACGAGGGAAACGCCTGTTACGAGACATCGGAATGTTGCAGATGTCTCTGAACAAAGAGACGGACATTTCTGTTGTTTAAAGACAAAAAAAAAAACATTAAATATATGTTGTTAAATGTATGTTTTTCCCCATGTCACAGTGAAATATCTTTGTTTGGCCGCGGCATAAATAGACATTAGAAATACCTTCTTTATGCATTTTAAATACCTTTGTATTTTTCCTTTGACTTTCATTTGATGTTTTTGACACCTCTAAAATGCTCATGGAACGGGCTATCTGAATATGCACAGAGATATAAAGTAAAGTGTATTTTTAATATGTTTTACCGCCATTGAAGATTCAAACTGTTAAACTGTACATCTATCGAACACGCCCCTGTACTACGAGGGGCACGTTCTCCCCAAACAAAGGACAATAAACCGCGAGTTCCCGCGTGCAACAGCCATTCTCCGATTGGCTCAGACAACGGGAAGGGGAAGGACTTCTCAGAGGTGATAAAGAGGGCTTCCCAACTCCTCTCTTACTTCCTGATCCTAGTCATCATCATGTAACGTCGCGCCTCCGGCGAGCTCATCGCCGTTCTTTTATTTTGTTTCTAGTTTAGTTTGTGTTTTAAGTCTTAAGATAAGTCCCCGGGTTTTTTCCGATCGACGAGTGAAAAGAACCCCGCGTGACATACCTCTTCAGCAAATCCAACTACAAGGGAAACTGCAACAAACGCTCTCTCTCTCTGAAGAAGAAGCACGCGCACGTAACCACGTGACGCGTCGTACTGAGAGATGCCCACGCTCTTGCTTCGCCCGTCGTTACTGCTGCATCATGTAACCCGATCCGTGGTCTCCTTCGGAGACCCGATCCGATCTTTATATCTTTCCTTTGTAAGGCAAAGTTTTGTTTTCCATAGTCGACTCTGTTTACTTCCACGGAGTGAAACAAACGTAGCCGAGCTACTTTCATTGGTAATGCTACTCAAAGACTTTAAACCGCCGAGCAACCCGAGCGCTCAGAGACAACACGTGACGCTTACACACACAAAGGACTCCGCTCACGCACGCGGCCGGGACAGGCCTTCAGGAATGCGACAACACAGCGAGACCCATAACTTGTGCAAGTATCTCTTTATAACGCTTCTAAGGAGCATTAAGATGATGTTTCGTGTTGTAATCAGAAAGGTGAATGTCTTAGGAGGAAGTATGCCAATGTTCTCTCTCTCTCACTCTCTCTCTCACTCTCTCTCTCTCTCTTACTCGCTAACGCGTGTAAGTCATCCATTGCCCAAACTTTACGCATTTCTCGTTCATCAATGTCTTAATGTGTTTCGTTCGTGTTAATGTTTGTAAATACATGTATTCCTGTAACGTAGTAAATATATATAAGTAGACATGCCTTTATTAAATCATTATATTCACTTGACTGATGGACTTTCTCTTTGCTCAATTTCGAGTCTCTGAAGTGCCAAAAGATCTTGCTACGAACTTTATAACTTAAAGATAGCTTTACATATTGGTTTATGGGGCAGAAAACCCAATTCTTCTGGCCAGAGAATTGCGTTTCCTGCAATCCTATAAAGTAAGATGATATTGGGGAAAACCCCTCAATGTTATTCGGACAATTGAGCTAAATTAATTTTGCCTGATTTGTAAGACGTGATCTGTGTAATTACTTGCAATCAACTTGTTAAAATGAAAGGATTGTATATGTATACATCCAGGTAAAATGACATTCTCCTTTAGGGGAGATTTATTAACATGTAAGACTGATCTAATCCAAACATGTATGAATAATTATTAATTACTAATTATTAATTATGATATGCAAATTCCCCAGGGATTAGATCCCCTAGAATCTTTACAGTTGTATGGCTCACTTTTGCCTTTGGATATTTGGAGAAGTTTGCCTTCGGTAACCGCTCTCTCACTCGACACACCGAAACGGAACTTTAGCTCCGGGTTGTGCATATCACTGGCCTGCTCTACTGGGTCAAATTGTATCCCCCAACAACAGATATGGCCGAAACAAACAAAGTACACACTAGGCCTACCTCTAGGCTTAACCCTGACTTTACCCGCAAGAGGCTATGCCAAGCCTGCGCGAAATGTGAGGCTCCCTTTCACGGGTGCAATTTAAGCACGGATAAAAAACCGCGACCAGCCCTAACCAGGTCACAGCAGCTGCCCGGCTAGCTCAGTCGGTAGAGCATGAGACTCTTAATCTCAGGGTCGTGGGTTCGAGCCCCAAGTTGGGCGTATCTATTAGCCCTCTCTCTTCCGACGGGGCCTCGCTTTCCAGTGTGCAAGCTGGTGTGTTGTGGGAGCGAGTGCCTGATTGCCGAAAAGTCCAAGTCTGACTATTTTTTAAAAACCTAAACCATGGAACTAACCAGGTCTCTGTGTGTGCAATCGGTCAGCGCGTTCGGCTGGTTAACCGAAAGGTTGGTGGTTCGAGCCCACCAGGACGAATGCTGCATTTTCGTTGACGTCCTGCATGTAACCACCAACCAGCTGCATATTTAGACAACATGTGTCCACTATACGCTTCGCGTGTCGTTCATGACACGACAATTTCTTGGCCCTTTTAGCGTTTACAGCTTGGTCAGTTGCCTTGTGTTCAAAGAAGATCGCGGGGTCTTATGTGACAGTTTACATCAGCTCAAGTTTGCTGTGGGCAATGGTTGAAATGTTCATGTTTTGTTCCAGTGGTGGCGGAGTTGCCTGTGTTCAGAGAGGTCTGCTCAAAAACTCTTTTAAAACACCATCCGAGCATCCCAATACTTCCGACATTGGCTCGACCGTGGATTTTTGTTTCTCGTAAGGAGGGCACCGGTAACTTGTAACCTATCAGGCTCTTCAGGCATGAGGATCAATTCGATTCGGCATAGGCCTATATGTACTAGCGTTTGCAGGTTAATTTACCGGTTGGAGGTTGTGTCCCTCCAACTCTTTGTTGTATTGTGCCACTTTTGCCTTTGGATATTTGGAGAAGTTTGCCATTCGGTAACCGCTCTCTCACTCGACACACCGAAACGGAACTTTAGCTCCGGGTTGGTTGCATATCACTGCCTGCTTCACTGGGTCAAATTGTATCCCCAACAACAGATTGGCCGAAACAAACAAAGTAACACTAGCAGCCTACCTCTAGGCTTTAAACCCTGACTTTAACCCGCAGAGGCTATGCCAAGCCCACGTTGGGCGTATCTATTAGCCCTCCTCTTCCCGAAGGTGGGTCGCTTTCCAGCGTGAAGCTAAGCGTTGTAGTGGGAGTCCGAGTGCTGATTGCCGGAAAAGTCCAAGTATGCTATTTTTTTAAAAACCTAACCCATGGACCTAACCTAGGCTCTGTGCGCAATCGGTCAGCCTGTTTCGGCTGTTTAACCGAAAGGTTGGTGGTTCGAGCCAATCCAGTGGACGAATGTGCTTTCGTTGACGTCCTGCATGTATACCACCAACACAGCTGCAGTATTTAGAACACCTTAACGGGTCCACTAAGCATCCGTGTAGTTCATGACACGACATTTCTTGGCCTTTTAGCGTTTACAGTTGGTCAGTTGACTTGTGTTCAAAGAAGACAGCGGGTCTTATGTGACAGTTTAAATCAGCTCAAGTTTGCTGTGGCGCGTGGATGGAATGTTCATGTTTGTTCCGGGTGGCGGAGGCTTTTGCCTGTTGTTCCAGAGGGTCCTGCTCAAAACTCCTTTTACAAACACCATCGAGCATCCCCAATAACTTCCGACATTGGTCAGACGTGGATTTTGTTCTCGTAAGGGGGCACGGTAACTGTAACCTCAGGTCTAGGCATGAGTCAATCGATTCGCATAGGCCTATAGTACTAGCGTTTGCAGGTTAAGTTCGGTTGGAGGTTGTGTCCTCCACTCTTGTTGTATGCTCACTTTGCCTGGATATTTGGAGAAGTTGCCTTCGGTACGCTCTCTCACTCGACACACCGAAAGAACTTTAGCTCGGGTTGTGCATATCACGGCCTGCTCTACGGGTCAATGTATCCCAACAACGATTGGCTGAAACAAACAAGTACACTGGTTACCTCTGCTTACCCTGCTTACCCGCAGAGGCATGCCAAGCCTGCGCGAAATGTGGGCTCCCTTTCACGGTGCATTTAAGCACGGATAAAAAACGCGACCAGCCGAACAGGTCACAGCGCTGCCCGGCTAGCTCAGTCGTAGGCATGAGACTTTATCTCAGGGTTGTGGGTTCGAGCCCACGTGGGCGTATCTATTAGCCTCTCTCTTCCCGTGGCCTCGCTTTCAGCGTGCAAGCAGGTGTAGTGGGAGCGAGTGCCTGATTGCCGAAAAGTCCAAGTCTGCTATTTTTAAAACCTAAACCATGGACCTAACCCAGTCTCTGTGGCGCAATCGGTCAGCGCGTTCGGCTGTTAACGAAAGGTGGTGGTCGAGCCCCAGGGACGAATGTGCTTTTTGTTGACGTCTGCCATGTAACCCCAACACGCTGCAGTATTTGCACCGTGGTCCCTAACGCATCGTGTCTTCTGACCGACTTTTTGCCCCTTTTAGCGTTTACAGCTTGGTCGTTGCCTTGTGTTCAAGAAGACACGGTCTTATGTGACAGTTTAATCAGTCAGTTGTGTGGCGCGTGGATGGAATGTTATGTTTTGTTCCGGTGGCGGAGTTGCCTGTGTCCAGAGAGTCTGCTCAAAACTCCTTAAACACCATCGAGCTCCCATAATTCGACATTGGTCGACCGTGGATTTGTTCTCGTAGGAGGGCACCGTAACTTGTAACCTATAGGCTCTCAGGCATGAGGTCAATCGATTCGGCATAGGCTATATGTACTACGTTTTTGCAGGTTAAGTTCCGGTGAGGTTGTGTCCTCAACTCTTTGTTATGGTCACGTTTGCCTTGGTATTTGGAGAAGTTTGCCTTCGGTAACGCTCTCTCACTCGACACCGAAACGGAACTTTAGTCGGTTGTGCATATCACTGGCCTGCTCTCTGGGTCAAATTGTATCCCCCAACAACAGATATGGCTGAAACAAACAAAGTACACACTAGGCCTACCTCTAGGCTTAACCCTGACTTTACCCGCAAGAGGCTATGCCAAGCCTGCGCGAAATGTGAGGCTCCCTTTCACGGGTGCAATTTAAGCACGGATAAAAACCGCGACCAGCCCGAACCAGGTCACAGCAGCTGCCCGGCTAGCTCAGTCGGTAGAGCATGAGACTCTTAATCTCAGGGTCGTGGGTTCGAGCCCCACGTTGGGCGTATCTATTAGCCCTCTCTCTTCCCGATGGGGCCTCGCTTTCCAGCGTGCAAGCTAGCGTGTAGTGGGAGCGAGTGCCTGATTGCCGGAAAAGTCCAAGTCTGCTATTTTTTTAAAAACCTAAACCATGGACCTAACCCAGGTCTCTGTGGCGCAATCGGTCAGCGCGTTCGGCTGTTAACCGAAAGGTTGGTGGTTCGAGCCCACCCAGGGACGAATGCTGCTTTTCGTTGACGTCCTGCCATGTAACCACCAACACAGCTGCAGTATTTAGCACACGTGTGTCCACTAACGCATCCGTGTCGTTCATGACACGACATTTCTTGGCCCCTTTAGCGTTTACAGCTTGGTCAGTTGCCTTGTGTTCAAGAAGACAGCGGGTCTTATGTGACAGTTTACATCAGCTCAGTTTGCTGTGGCGCGTGGATGGATGTTCATGTTTTGTTCCGGGTGGCGGAGTTGCCTGTGTTCCAGAGAGGTCCTGCAAACTCCTTTTAAAACACCATCAGCTCATCCCCAGGATAACTTTCCAATTGGTCGGTGGCGGATTTGTGTTCTCGTAAGGAGGGCATCCGGATAACTTGTAACCTATCAGGCTCTCAGGCATGAGGTCAATCGATTCGGCATAGGCCTATATGTACTAGCGTTTTTGCAGGTTAAGTTCCGGTTGGAGGTTGTGTCCCTCCAACTCTTTGTTGTATGGCTCACGTTTTGCCTTTGGATATTTGGAGAAGTTTGCCTTCGGTAACCGCTCTCTCACTCGACACACCGAAACGGAACTTTAGCTCCGGGTTGTGCATATCACTGGCCTGCTCTACTGGGTCAAATTGTATCCCCCAACAACAGATATGGCCGAAACAAACAAAGTACACACTAGGCCTACCTCTAGGCTTAACCCTGACTTTACCCGCAAGAGGCTATGCCAAGCCTGCGCGAAATGTGAGGCTCCCTTTCACGGGTGCAATTTAAGCACGGATAAAAACCGCGACCAGCCCGAACCAGGTCACAGCAGCTGCCCGGCTAGCTCAGTCGGTAGAGCATGAGACTCTTAATCTCAGGGTCGTGGGTTCGAGCCCCACGTTGGGCGTATCTATTAGCCCTCTCTCTTCCCGATGGGGCCTCGCTTTCCAGCGTGCAAGCTAGCGTGTAGTGGGAGCGAGTGCCTGATTGCCGGAAAAGTCCAAGTCTGCTATTTTTTTAAAAACCTAAACCATGGACCTAACACAGGTCTCTGTGGCGCAATCGGTCAGCGCGTTCGGCTGTTAACCGAAAGGTTGGTGGTTCGAGCCCACCCAGGGACGAATGCTGCTTTTCGTTGACGTCCTGCCATGTAACCACCAACACAGCTGCAGTATTTAGCACACGTGTGTCCACTAACGCATCCGTGTCGTTCATGACACGACATTTCTTGGCCCCCTTTAGCGTTTACAGCTTGGTCAGTTGCCTTGTGTTCAAAGAAGACAGCGGGTCTTATGTGACAGTTTACATCAGCTCAAGTTTGCTGTGGCGCGTGGATGGAATGTTCATGTTTGTTCCGGGTGGCGGAGTTGCCTGTGTTCCAGAGAGGTCCTGCTCAAAACTCCTTTTAAAACACCATCGAGCATCCCCAATAACTTCAGACATTGGTCGACCGTGGATTTTGTTCTCGTAAGGAGGGCACCGGTAACTTGTAACCTATCAGGCTCTCAGGCATGAGGTCAATCGATTCAGCATAGGCCTATATGTACTAGCGTTTTTGCAGGTTAAGTTCCGGTTGGAGGTTGTGTCCCTCCAACTCTTTGTTGGAAGGAGGAAGAGGGCACCGGTAACTTGTAACCTATCAGGCTCTCAGGCATCAGGTCAATCGATTCAGCATAGGCCTATATGTACTAGCAGTATTTAGCACACAGACATTCAGACATTCAGACTTCAGACATTGGTCGACCGTGGATTAGACCGTGGATCCCACTACACGCTAGCTTGCACGCTGGAAAGCGAGGCCCCGTCGGGAAGAGAGAGGGCTAATAGATACTTCCAACGTGGGGCTCGAACCCACGACCCTGAGATTAAGAGTACTAGCGTTTTTGCAGGTTAAGTTCCGGTTGGAGGTTGTGTCCCTCCAACTCTTTGTTGTATGGCTCACGTTTGCCTTTGGATATTTGGAGAAGTTTGCCTTCGGTAACCGCTCTCTCACTCGACACACCGAAACGGAACTTTAGCTCCGGGTTGTGCATATCACTGGCCTGCTCTACTGGGTCAAATTGTATCCCCCAACAACAGATATGGCTGAAACAAACAAAGTACACACTAGGCCTACCTCTAGGCTTAACCCTGACTTTACCCGCAAGAGGCTATGCCAAGCCTGCGCGAAATGTGAGGCTCCCTTTCACGGGTGCAATTTAAGCACGGATAAAAACCGCGACCAGCCCGAGCCAGGTCACAGCAGCTGCCCGGCTAGCTCAGTCGGTAGAGCATGAGACTCTTAATCTCAGGGTCGTGGGTTCGAGCCCCACGTTGGGCGTATCTATTAGCCCTCTCTCTTCCCGACGGGGCCTCGCTTTCCAGCGTGCAAGCTAGCGTGTAGTGGGAGCGAGTGCCTGATTGCCGGAAAAGTCCAAGTCTGCTATTTTTTTAAAAACCTAAACCATGGACCTAACCCAGGTCTCTGTGGCGCAATCGGTCAGCGCGTTCGGCTGTTAACCGAAAGGTTGGTGGTTCGAGCCCACCCAGGGACGAATGCTGCTTTTCGTTGACGTCCTGCCATGTAACCACCAACACAGCTGCAGTATTTAGCACACGTGTGTCCACTAACGCATCCGTGTCGTTCATGACACGACATTTCTTGGCCCCTTTTAGCGTTTACAGCTTGGTCAGTTGCCTTGTGTTCAAAGAAGACAGCGGGTCTTATGTGACAGTTTACATCAGCTCAAGTTTGCTGTGGCGCGTGGATGGAATGTTCATGTTTTGTTCCGGGTGGCGGAGTTGCCTGTGTTCCAGAGAGGTCCTGCTCAAAACTCCTTTTAAAACACCATCGAGCATCCCCAATAACTTCCGACATTGGTCGACCGTGGATTTTGTTCTCGTAAGGAGGGCACCGGTAACTTGTAACCTATCAGGCTCTCAGGCATGAGGTCAATCGATTCGGCATAGGCCTATATGTACTAGCGTTTTTGCAGGTTAAGTTCCGGTTGGAGGTTGTGTCCCTCCAACTCTTTGTTGTATGGCTCACTTTTGCCTTTGGATATTTGGAGAAGTTTGCCTTCGGTAACCGCTCTCTCACTCGACACACCGAAACGGAACTTTAGCTCCGGGTTGTGCATATCACTGGCCTGCTCTACTGGGTCAAATTGTATCCCCCAACAACAGATATGGCCGAAACAAACAAAGTACACACTAGGCCTACCTCTAGGCTTAACCCTGACTTTACCCGCAAGAGGCTATGCCAAGCCCCACGTTGGAAGTATCTATTAGCCCTCTCTCTTCCCGACGGGGCCTCGCTTTCCAGCGTGCAAGCTAGCGTGTAGTGGGAGCGAGTGCCTGATTGCCGGAAAAGTCCAAGTCTGCTATTTTTTTAAAAACCTAACCCATGGACCTAACCCAGGTCTCTGTGGCTCAATCGGTCAGCGCGTTCGGCTGTTAACATAAAGGTTGGTGGTTCGAGCCCACCCAGGGACGAATGCTGCTTTTCGTTGACGTCCTGCCATGTAACCACCAACACAGCTGCAGTATTTAGCACACGTGTGTCCACTAACGCATCCGTGTCGTTCATGACACGACATTTCTTGGCCCCTTTTAGCGTTTACAGCTTGGTCAGTTGCCTTGTGTTCAAAGAAGACAGCGGGTCTTATGTGACAGTTTAAATCAGCTCAAGTTTGCTGTGGCGCGTGGATGGAATGTTCATGTTTTGTTCCGGGTGGCGGAGTTGCCTGTGTTCCAGAGAGGTCCTGCTCAAAACTCCTTTTAAAACACCATCGAGCATCCCCAATAACTTCCGACATTGGTCGACCGTGGATTTTGTTCTCGTAAGGAGGGCACCGGTAACTTGTAACCTATCAGGCTCTCAGGCATGAGGTCAATCGATTCGGCATAGGCCTATATGTACTAGCGTTTTTGCAGGTTAAGTTCCGGTTGGAGGTTGTGTCCCTCCAACTCTTTGTTGTATGGCTCACTTTTGCCTTTGGATATTTGGAGAAGTTTGCCTTCGGTAACCGCTCTCTCACTCGACACACCGAAACGGAACTTTAGCTCCGGGTTGTGCATATCACTGGCCTGCTCTACTGGGTCAAATTGTATCCCCCAACAACAGATATGGCCGAAACAAACAAAGTACACACTAGGCCTACCTCTAGGCTTAACCCTGATTACCAGAGCTATGCCAACCTCGCGAAATGTGAGGCTTCACGGTGCAATTAGACGTAAACGCGACCAGCCCGACCATCAGTCGCTGCTGAGCGACTTAATCTCAGGCGTGGTTCGAGCCCACGTTGGGCTATCTATTAGCCCTCTTTTCCCGACGGGGCCTCGCTTTCCAGCGTGCAAGCTAGCGTGTAGTGGAGCGAGTGCCTGATTGCCGGAAAAGTCCAAGTCTGCTATTTTTTTTAAAAACCTAACCCATGGACCTAACCCAGGTCTCTGTGGCGCAATCGGTCAGCGCGTTCGGCTGTTAACCGAAAGGTTGGTGGTTCGAGCCCACCCAGGGACGAATGCTGCTTTTCGTTGACGTCCTGCCATGTAACCACCAACACAGCTGCAGTATTTAGCACACGTGTGTCCACTAACGCATCCGTGTCGTTCATTGACACGACATTTCTTGGCCCCTTTTAGCGTTTACAGCTTGGTCAGTTGCCTTGTGTTCAAAGAAGACAGCGGGTCTTATGTGACAGTTTACATCAGCTCAAGTTTGCTGTGGCGCGTGGATGGAATGTTCATGTTTTGTTCCGGGTGGCGGAGTTGCCTGTGTTCCAGAGAGGTCCTGCTCAAAACTCCTTTTAAAACACCATCGAGCATCCCCAATAACTTCCGACATTGGTCGACCGTGGATTTTGTTCTCGTAAGGAGGGCACCGGTAACTTGTAACCTATCAGGCTCTCAGGCATGAGGTCAATCGATTCGGCATAGGCCTATATGTACTAGCGTTTTTGCAGGTTAAGTTCCGGTTGGAGGTTGTGTCCCTCCAACTCTTTGTTGTATGGCTCACTTTTGCCTTTGGATATTTGGAGAAGTTTGCCTTCGGTAACCGCTCTCTCACTCGACACACCGAAACGGAACTTTAGCTCGGGTTGTGCATATCACTGGCCTGCTCTACTGGGTCAAATTGTATCCCCCAACAACAGATATGGCCGAAACAAACAAAGTACACACTAGGCCTACCTCTAGGCTTAACCCTGACTTTACCCGCAAGAGGCTATGCCAAGCCTGCGCGAATGTGAGGCCCCTTTCACGGGTGCAATTTGAAGCACGGATAAAGACGCGACCATGCCCGAACCAATTCACAGCATGCTGCAGCTTAGCTCAGTCCGTAAGGCATGAGACTCTAATATCAGGGTCGTTGGGTTCGTGCCCCACGTTGGGCGTATCTATTAGCCTCTCATCTTTCCCGACGGGGCCTCGACTTTCCAGCGTGCAAGCTAGCGTTGTGGATGGACGAGTGCTGATTGCCGGATAAAGTCCAAGTCTGCTATTCTTTAAAAACCTAACCCATGGACCTAACCCAGGTCTCTGTGGCGCAATCGTCAGTTTCGGCTGTTAACGAAAGGTTGGTGGTTCGAGCCCACCCAGGCGAATGTGCTTTTCGTTGATGTCTGCCATTAACCACCAACACAGCTGCAGTATTTAGCACACGGTGTGTCCATAAACGCATACCGTGGTCGTTCTATGACACGATATTTTGGCCCCTTTTAGCGTTTACAGCTTGGTCAGTTGCCTTGTGTTCAAAGAAGACAGCGGGTCTTATGTGACAGTTTACATCAGCTCAAGTTTGCTGTGGCGCGTGGATGGAATGTTCATGTTTTGTTCCGGGTGGCGGAGTTGCCTGTGTTCCAGAGAGGTTCTGCTCAAAACTCCTTTTAAAAAAACCATCGAGCATCCCCAATAACTTCCGACATTGGTCGACCGTGGATTTTGTTCTCGTAAGGAGGGCACCGGTAACTTGTAACCTATCAGGCTCTCAGGCATGAGGTCAATCGATTCGGCATAGGCCTATATGTACTAGCGTTTTTGCAGGTTAAGTTCCGGTTGGAGGTTGTGTCCCTCCAACTCTTTGTTGTATGGCTCACTTTTGCCTTTGGATATTTGGAGAAGTTTGCCTTCGGTAACCGCTCTCTCACTCGACACACCGAAACGGAACTTTAGCTCTGGGTTGTGCATATCACTGGCCTGCTCTACTGGGTCAAATTGTATCCCCCAACAACAGATATGGCCGAAACAAACAAAGTACACACTAGGCCTACCTCTAGGCTTAACCCTGACTTTACCAGCAAGAGGCTATGCCAAGCCCCACGTTGGGCGTATCTATTAGCCCTCTCTCTTCCCGACGGGGCCTCGCTTTCCAGCGTGCAAGCTAGCGTGTAGTGGGAGCGAGTGCCTGATTGCCGGAAAAGTCCAAGTCTGCTATTTTTTTAAAAACCTAACCCATGGACCTAACCCAGGTCTCTGTGGCGCTACCTGGATCAGGATCGTCTGTCTCTGCCGCTCTATCCTCGTCCAATCGCGTCGCTCGCTTTCCAATGTGAGATTGGACGAGAGCCAATCGCATCGCTAGCTCTCCATTGTGAGATTGGACGAGAGCCAATCGCGTCGCGGCATGAGAATGGACACAGCCACTCACCGCGCTTACATCCATTGTGAGATTGGATGACGACACGCCGCCTCTTCAAAAACCTCTATAACGAAGTTATAACCGAGCAAAGTAAGTATTAAATGTTCGTTTTTCTACTTCTGTTTACTATTTTCGTGATTGTTCATATATTAGTTACTTTTTCAAGCCTCGCGCAAAGTTGTTTTGTCGAGTGTTTCCTTTTAGCAATCACTAGTTACTAACCTGGCCTTCTGAGGAGAATTATGAATGAAACTATCATTCAATTCGTGTTAAAAGACTTTATTTTTGTGAGATGTAGTTAGGAATCTGTGTTCTGTATGCTAGATTTGTCTGTCGCGATGTTTACGTGGTTTTACTATAGTAAAAGTAATCGTCTTTATAAACTGTGATCACGTGATCACGAGTTACCTATAATCTTACATATTAAACATCATTTAGTCCGCTTGAAGTTCGGTTCGAATGAAAAAAAAACATCTTAAAATTGTAGAAAAAGTCATCACTTATATTTACCATGGTTTTACTATAGTATAAGTGTTTCTGTTTATAAACTGTGGCAATGACGAGTTGCCTCTCATCTTACATACTAAACACCATTTAGTCAGCTTGAAGTATGGTTTGAATAAATAAAACCTCTTATAGTTGTAGATAAAGTCATCACTTATAATAACTATGGTTTTACTATAGTATAAGGGGTTCTCTGTTCATACACTGTGGTCATGTTATAACTAATTACCTATAATCTTACATTAAACACCATTTAGTCAGCATGAAGTTTGGTTTGAATAAATAAAACCTCTTATAGTTGTAGATAAAGTCATCACTTATAATAACCATGGTTTTACTATAGTATAAGTGTTTCTGTAGTAAAACCATGGCTATTATAAGTGATAATGTGATGATTATAAGTGATGATGTTTACCATTATATAAATGATAATCTTTGCAGATTACCATTTATATAACCACAGTTTTTACAACGAATGTAATGGTTAGACTATGGTTAGTGTAGCAAAATTAATTTGTGTGTCCATGGTTTAACTATATGAACCATGTTTTATTTGTAGTGAACCCATTTTTCGTACGGCGTTCCATCATGTAGTTAGCTTGAAGTTTTGTTTGTATTCTTTTTTTATATAGTTGTATCATTATAATTGAATGAAAAAAAATCAGTGTAGTTGTCCAGTATTTGCCAAAATGCATTTGTTTATTATTTCCCTGTTATGTTTAGATGAGCACAAAGCCAAAGAGCCACAAGGCCATGGGAGATGGCGAGTGGATGGTGAGGTTAAGGGCTTTTGCCAGCTCTGGGGTTTGGCCTTCTGGAGGAGGAAACAGACCAGCCCCAAGGCAGCGGAAGTGGTATGACCTCTACCAGAAGGTAAAGCAAAGTTACCTGTATCTCGTTACATACTATGTAGTATGCAGGTCACCATAAAATGAATGGTGTCGAAAATATCAGTAAATAATGGTTCTTGTCTTTTCAGATTGAGAAATGCCCCTTGCAGGTCCACGGACAGACCACCCTCTTTGGAGGGTCCGTGGCCTGCAACTGTGGATTCCACACCACTAAGGTGATGTATTTGAAAATGACTTTTAATGTTGCATCACATATATGTTAAAATACTGTTATGCTGTTTCACTACATCTTATGCCTTTCTCATGTTTTTTACGCAGCCTGCCACTGCCACTGCCACTCAGTCTTCTGCTGCACCTCCCCAGTCTGAGGCTTCAGACACAGCTCCTGCCACAGCTGCCCCCCAGTCTGAGGCTTCAGACACAGCTCCTGCCACAGCTGCCCCCCAGTCTGAGGCTTCAGGCACGGCTCCTACCCCACGGACATTCCTGAGGCCCCCTCCAAGTTTGTCAATGGTGAATATTTAATCTGTATATAATGTTTACTTAGATTAATTTTGTATTTGTTTGATATGATCTTCGGCCCACCAACATCAAAATAATTCTAGCATACTACTGCAGACTGATCACTCAGACCATTCACATTTTTACACGCACACACAACACACACACACACACACACACACACACACACACACACACACACACACACACACACACACACACACACACACACACACACACACACACACACACACACACACACACACACACACACACACACACACACACACACACACACATTTTTTTTGACTATATTAGTGAGGATATTGCATAGACTTCCATTGACTTTATCACTTTACTTTATCACCAAACCAACCCTTACACCTTAACCTACCCATCACACATGTGTAAACACTAGATTTAAATGAAAATGTTGGTGTTGAAAAGGTATAGTGCGGTTCTCATACAATTACAGTTTTTTTTTTACAGTTTTTTACAATCACTTTGCTACTATTTTCAGAACCTTGATGTCATTTTTCAAAACTCTAGACACAAAACTCAAAACGGTTATCACTTGTAACACATACTGTCTAATGTTCAAAACATTGCATTGTGCATTCACATCTTTAAAGAAATCTTGCACTTGCACAATCATTGGTTCAAAAAACAAATTTACTGTGAAATACCATTGAAACATAACTATAGATCACCCACACACAATCAACCCATAGTTTCACTGTGTCATTGTTCGTACAATCATTAAATATTGTAGATCAAAATAGGTGATACAGGTTTCATTATGGTTCTACATGTACAGTAAATACATCTCTGTAAAAGCACTGCAGTAGAAGAGAGAATACAGACACAGAGGAATCATTGAACAAAGTTTGTAATATATTGATGCAAAACACTACAATCACAACATAGGTTTATTGGAATCAAAGCAAAAATATAAAATATTATAGGCTACATCCATGGATATTGTAGTCTAATTCTTACTGTAAACCTATTATTCATCTCTTAAAACCTATTATTTTAAGGAAGCATTTGGGTGAAAGGTGATTACAGTGGTTGTATTTTATGGGCTTACTATGTCTTGATACTTATTTTTTACATTGTTTTAGGGTTGTAAACTGTTTGAAATACTTTTTGTATTGTGTTTATCATGCCTTTTTATTTTATTTTTTTAAATTTCACTTATGTAAAGCGCTCTGAGAATTGACTTTTACAGTTTTTTTCGATTGCTAAACGACAGTGAGCACAACTGGAGCTACATGTGCAAAACTCTAACTACCGTCTGCACAGCAGCAGCTCATGTGGACCAAACTCTAGTTCGTTTTTCATTGCTTGAACACAGTTTTCAAAACTCTACACACTTATCCCATGACTTTAACCACAACCTGCACAACACTGTGGATTTACAGCACTTTGTTCAAATGCTAACACACTGCAGTCAAAACTGTGAACCACACATTCAAAACAGAATAGATTTCAGCCTTGTGCCTTTCAAACACTGCTGATTGCAGTTTCAGCTGAAAGGCTAAGCAGTGGTCTTGTTTTAGACTTGTTAGTGAACACACACACACACACACACACACACACACACACACACTCACACACACACACACACACACACACACACACATACACACACACACACACACACACACACACACACACACACACACACACACACACACACACATACATATATATATATATATATATATATATATATATATATATATATATATATATAGGTAAAGCTCAGAAAGACTAATTTTGGAAATGGACCAAAGAAGACAGGTTTGTGGAGGGAGAAAGGTGGCAGGGAGAGGGCGGATGCGTGGAGGAAGACAAAGAAGACAAAGAGCTGTTATTTCAGATGAAATAAGGGCTACACTTATAGACCATGTCGTGAACCATGGTCTCTCACTGAGAGAGGCAGGGTTGAGTGTGCAACCCAATCTGCAAAGATCCACCATTTTCCATCATACAAACAGGTGAGTTACATCCTTACAGTAAATTAAAACATTACAGCAATTTATTTTGTATTGCAATTAGAATATTTACACAGATATATACTACAGTAAGTTTGACTGTAAAATATATTTTTACAACAGGACCTAAAGACTGCCCCTAACAGGAGGAAGAGGAATAATATTTTCAGATGCGCAGGAAAATGCTATTGTTGACATGGTTGTTGTAAATGTACATGTGTTACTGTAATTCCGTAAATTACTACAGACTATTGAAGCAAACTGCTAATTTTCATTTACCTGAAAGAATTGTTATTTTCTAAAAATATAAACAAATCATGTGAAAGAATGGCACTCTTTTCTTTGAAGAAAATATTACTTTGTATGAAGTCACTGAAATTGTTCAAACTGTAAAGATGAAAAGTTAGTATTTTCTGTATTGGTGTTTGATGCTAGTGTTTTTACTCTCAGTGTGTTCTGAGTGACAGTGTGTGTTATCTCAGTGAGGGTTGTGTGTAGTGTTTGCTGCACTGAGCCTGTTTTGAGCCATGTGTTAAGAGTTGTGTTGCTTGGAGTGAGTTTTGCAGGTGATGTGAACTGTTTAGCTCAGGTGATTGTTGGTAGTGCAGACTGTAGTTAGAGTTTTGCACATGTAGCTCCAGTTGTGCTCACTGTCGTTTAGCAATCGAAAAAAACTGTAAAAGCGCTATACAAAATAAAGTTATTATTATTATTAATTGGTTCATGCTCCACGCTAATTGGTGACAATGAATCTCGCTATCTTGAAACTTTCATGATTTACTGTAAACATGGAAGATTGTTTGTCTGTTTCTATATGCATTAAGAGTAATGCAACAGTTACTTATCATTTTGAGCAGTTGTATCAGTTGATAGTTAGATCATTGTAAGGAAATGAATAGACACTCATTTGAAATGTAATGTGTAAATTGCTTTTTGAAATAGTAGTACTTTGATGTTAAGTTGTGTCATATTGAACAGGTGATTTTTGTTGAATGAACAAATGATCTATGTTTTATGTGTGTTGTATCCAAACAATTGAGAAAAGGGTTAGAGTTTTGAAAAATGTGCATTTTGATCATTGGTTGTGAGTTTTGTGTCTAGAGTTGTGAAAAATGACATCAAGGTTCTGAAAATAGTAACAAAGTGATTGTAAAAAACTGTATTCGCTTTGGTACTATTTTCACAAGTAAGGTGTACATTTTCAAAACTCTTGGTGTTAATATCACAACAGATCATCAAAAGTGCACTTTTTTCAAACATGTCATCATGTTTTCAATTGTGTTAGTACAATTCACAAAATCACAAAGTATCCTTTTCACAACACAAAATAAGTGTTTCATCTACATAAATGTTTCATTCACAGTAACTGCCTTTCATAAAGCTCTTACTATCAAACTTTTGATTTGCATCTCTTTTTGTTCAGTTTAATACATTTGTCTATTATTTAATCCAACTGATCTTAATGGTTAATCAATGAATCATTTGGTAAACCTATAGATTTTCATTTCAGCAATATACAGTATATGGATTTTGAGAACTACAGAAAAAAATATGGGTTTGTACGAACATATAAATTACGTGTAACCACACATGATGAATACTCGTTATTGCTAATTGATTTCCCATAGTGGTAACCACAATTGGTCACTAGTATATATAAAAGTGCGGGTGTAAACACTGGCCATTTCTTTCAACATGGAGCAGGATAGACAGCAAGGAATAGGAAGAGCTTGTGGACAAGGGATCCGTCAGAGAGGTAGGGATGGGCACCAACACAGAGGTCAGAGAGGTGGGCATGGGCACCAACAGATAGGTCAGAGAGGTGGGCATGGGCACCAACACAGAGGTCAGAGAGGTGGGCATGGGCACCAACAGAGAGGTCAGAGAGGTGGGCATGGGCACCAACACAGAGGTCAGAGAGGTGGGCATGGGCACCAACAGAGAGGTCAGAGAGGTGGGCATGGGCACCAACACAGAGGTCAGAGAGGTGGGCATGGGCACCAACAGATAGGTCAGAGAGGTGGGCATGGGCACCAACACAGAGGTCAGAGAGGTGGGCATGGGCACCAACAGAGAGGTCAGAGAGGTGGGCATGGGCACCAACACAGAGGTCAGAGAGGTGGGCATGGGCACCAACACAGAGGTCAGAGAGGTGGGCATGGGCACCAACACAGAGGTCAGAGAGGTGGGAGGGAGGCAGAACTGTTGTCTCTAATGAAGCCCGGGCCGTCATCGTTGATCATGTGGTGAACTATGGCAGAGGCTGCCAGATTAGTTGATCCAAATCTAAAAAGATCAACTGTCAATTCTATGTTCAACTACGGGCTGAGTATGTTCAGGTAAAGCACTATATATTGTATTACTGTTACTATTTGATGCATCACTTACGTCATATGTATATTGGAACAACACTGTAAAAAGAACTAACCATAATATATTTTTTAGTGGGTTATGGTGCTTGACGCTGATGTGAACCATCACAAGTACATTTTTGTTGATGAAGCGGGCTTTAACCTGGCCAAAACTCTTCGCCGTGGACGGAACATCATCGGCCAACGGACTACTGTCCAAGTGCCTGGACAACTTGGAGGAAACATCGCCATGTGCGCAGCTATCTCTGAAGATGGTGTCGTAGGACATTACATGGCCCCTATAATGCTGCACATCTTATTGAGTTTCTCAATGAAATTGAGCCGGCCTGTCAAGGTGAAGAGGTCACCTATGTAATTGTGTGGGACAATGTCAGGTTCCACCAATCAGAGGTAGTTCAAGCTTGGTTTCAGGCCCATTCCCGATTCATGACCCTCTACCTGCCTCCATACTCTCCTTTCCTCAACCCTTTTGAGGAATTTCTTTCAGCATGGAGGTGGAAGGTCTATGATCGCCAACCCCTTGAGTGTGCCACCCTCCTTCAGGCCATGGATGATGCATGTGATGACATCAGTGTAGACCAATGTCAAGCAAGGATTCGTCACGCCAAAAGATTTTTTTCCAAGGTGCATGAACAATGACAACATTCATTGTGATGTGGACGAGTATCTATGGCCAAATGCTCAAGACAGGCTTGATCCAAATTACAGGAATGCAATGTGTGCACTAAATGTTATGTTTTGTTCTTATTTAGTTATATTTCATTATAGAAAGTATACCTATGCTACAATCATATCTGAAAAATAAAAACTAATTTGCCCAAATGATTGTAGAGGATGTCTTCATTGATCCTTCACTTGATTACACATATGATGGATATTTTGGAAATTATAGATTATGTAAATGTTGGGTAATGTAAGTGTATTGCCTTATGTGAAAGCTGTGTAATCTGTATTTTTATAGTAGCTACTGTAGCATATTAATTTCAGCACTTCTAAGGCCGATTTGAAACATGTATCTTGCATTGTTTGCTGTTGGATGAACTGATTGCTAAAAGTACTAAACTGAAAGAAGATCATACTGTTGTGTTTCGGTGATTAAACCAAATGTTCTCATTACATATTACAATAATCTTGTGTTTGAAACAATGATTATGTGGACTGAAAACATGTGCAACTGACTGAAAGCATGACATCAGGTTTTGAAAGAATGACTAGCTGCGTTACAAGTGTGATCAGTTAGGATTTTTGTACTAAGAGTTTTGAAAATGTACACCTTACTTGTGAAAATAGTACCAAAGCGAATAAAAAAAACTGTAACTTTGTTTCTCTTTTTAGTTCACTAAGTCACGGTTTGGTGGGTCCCAGATGTCTTCACTGAAGCCAAACTTAGTGAGTCGGAGGAGCCACAGCCCCTCTCCTCCACCCTCTTCAAGGACCCCTAGCCCTTCTCCTCCTCCATCCTCTGTGAGGACCACCACACCTTCTCCATCCTTTGTGAGGACCACCACCCCTTCACCATTCTCTGTGAGGAGCCCCAGTCCTGCTCCCTCCTCTTCAAGGACCCCCAGCCCTTCTCCTTCCAGCCCCTCTCCTACTCCATCCTCTGTGAGGACCACCACCCCTTCTCCATCCTTGGTGAGGGCCCCATCTATGGCCTCTGTGAGGACCACCACCCCTTCACCATCCTCTGTGAGGAGCCCCAGTCCTGCTCCATCCTCTGTGAGTATAGCAGTACCAATTTAGTTTTTTTAAATTCAAAAGTAAGGCGTGCATTTTCAAAACTCCAAAACTGATCACACTTGTAACACAGTCATTCTTTCAAAACCTGATCTCATGCTTTCAATCTAATTCAATTCACATTTATTTGTATATTTAATTTTTGAATTGTTATTTATTTATTTATTAAAAATTACAATTTAGAGTGATCTGTTATCAGAGATGTACATATACAAATCACATATTTGTTAAGCTATAGTAAGCTACTAATATGGTAATGTAAACTAGTACTAGTAACTAGCCGCATTAGTACTAAGAGTGTACCAAAAGCAATTAAAAATACCATTGGACAGGCTGTGGTGTATATTAGAGCAGCATTTATTTATATAATAAACAAATTGTCTTCCAAACAGGAGGAGCCTGGAGAAGTCATGCCAGCCCCGGCTGGGGCCTCAGCTTCGTTCTGGTTGCCAGGTGAAATGAGCAAGACCATCCCCGTGCAGGACTAGACGTGGATTGCCAACACCTTATTTCACTCTGGCAAGCTGCGGCCAGATTTGAAGCTGTGGTATGAGCCTCCTGTCCCAGCCCTCATATACCACCAGACACCCACTCCAGACCGGTTCTTCACCCATCGGCTGATGGTGTGGATGCCCTACCACCTGTGGAAGGTGAGGGTGTCCTGTCCAGATTGTGGCAAGAACCTGACGGGCTACGGTGTTCACAAGAGGGCTCGGAAGGTCCTGGACATTGACAGGTACTACCTGATGGTGACAGAGACACTCAGGTGCACTGTGTGTTCTCTAAACTATCTGTCAACAAGTCAGACTGTCCGGGACCAGCTTGATCTGCCTCACCAAAAAATGTTCCGGCTGATCCTGACCCGCAAGTGAGTAAATCAAGTGTAGGAAAGATGTTGATTGTAAGACTTAAACCACTGAATTGACCCTTCAATTAACATGTAACTAATCACAGCAACAATGCGTTTTCAGGTATGCCTGTGACATCCGTGTCATTAGGCTGCTTCGGGACCGGACGCTGGGCAACAGTCCAGCTCGATTGGTGAGGCAGTTGAAAGAGAACCACGGGGAAGAATGGCTGAATCGGTTGGCACACTATCTTGGGGAGTGTGCTGACTTTGTGGATCGACCAAGCCTCTTTCCAGTGGTCTGCCAGGAGCCTCCAGAGCCCATCGACATCCCCACCAGTCGTTGGTTGCTGTCCGTATACGGCAGGGACATCCTCTGCCGTATAGACCACATCAAGGCCAGCATCACGTCGACCTTTGGTACCATCTTAAAGATGGATTCCACCAAAAAGGTAATAAATAATCTGATTCTGTAATAGACTTACATGTTGTTATATACTGCCAAATAGACATTTTTCTCAATCACTTTGGCTCAATTCTCAAATGAGATTTTTCTCTCTTAAAACAATAAGTTCAGATCTCTGAATGTGTTGTTACATTGGTGAATTCCAGATCACAAAAAAGCTGGCTGGCCATGGACGGGGGACAGCACTCTGGGGGAGCTCTATTGGCAATGAGGTCGGCCAGATACTGACCAGTGTCCTGTCGGTGCAGGAGGGGCCAGGACTGGACAGGATGGTGGCGGGTGTCATGGAGCGGTACCGCCTGGCAGCCGTTCCACCCCCAGTGCTGCTGTATGTGGACTGTGGCTGCTGCGTGAGTAGTGAGGGAGCAACCAGCAAGCTGCAGACCAGGTTTGGGCAATGGCCAGACCTCCACATACGGCTGGACATCTGGCACTTTATGAGAAGGCTGGCCGTGGGCTGCACCACCGATGCCCATCCCCTCTACCCAACCTTCATGGGATGCCTGTCCGCCTGCATTTTTGAGTGGGATGCGGGGGACATCAGCCTGTTGCGGCAGGCCAAAAAACAACAGCTGATGCAGGAGGGTATGCCAGCTATTACTGACCTCCTGGTGGACAGGAGCATCAGTAAAAGGGACCTCAGCCTTTACTGCCGCAGGAGGACGCGCAGTGAGGAGGACACCATTCGCCTCATTGAGAGGCTGCTGCAGGAGCTGGGGGGGGGGGCAAATGGGAGGGACCTTATGGGCGTGCCACTGCTGGATCAAGTGCGCATGGAGCACATCTGGCGTGTGCAGAAACGCCATGTCAAGTGCATCCAGGACTTGCCAGAAGTGCCGCTCTACACTGAGGTAGGCCTAGTGTGTACTTTGTTTGTTTCGGCCATATCTGTTGTTGGGGGATACAATTTGACCCAGTAGAGCAGGCCAGTGATATGCACAACCCGGAGCTAAAGTTCCGTTTCGGTGTGTCGAGTGAGAGAGCGGTTACCGAAGGCAAACTTCTCCAAATATTCAAAGGCAAAAGTAAGCCATACAACAAAGAGTTGGAGGGACACAACCTCCAACCGGAACTTAACCTGCAAAAACGCTAGTACATATAGGCCTATGCCGAATCGATTGACCTCATGCCTGAGAGCCTGATAGGTTGCAAGTTACCGGTGCCCTCCTTATGAGAAAAAAATCCACGGTCGACCAATGTCGGAAGTTATTGGGGATGCTCGATGGTGTTTTAAAAGGAGTTTTGAGCAGGACCTCTCTGGAACACAGGCAACTCCGCCACCCGGAACAAAACATGAACATTCCATCCACCGCGCCACAGCAAACTTGAGCTGATGTAAACTGTCACATAAGACCCGCTGTCTTCTTTGAACACAAGGCAACTGACCAAGCTGTAAACGCTAAAAGGGGCCAAGAAATGTAGTGTCATGAACGACACGGATGCGTTAGTGGACACACGTGTGCTAAATACTGCAGCTGTGTTGGTGGTTACATGGCAGGTGGTCAACGAAAAGCAGCATTCGTCCCTGGGTGGGCTCGAACCACCAACCTTTCGGTTAACAGCCGAACGCGCTGACGGATTGCGCCACAGAGACCTGGGTTAGGTCCATGGGTTAGGTTTTTAAAAAAATAGCAGACTTGGACTTTTCCGGCAATCAGGCACTCGCTCCCACTACACGCTAGCTTGCACGCTGGAAAGCGAGGCCCCGTCGGGAAGAGAGAGGGCTAATAGATACGCCCAACGTGGGGCTCGGCATAGCCTCTTGCGGGTAAAGTCAGGGTTAAGCCTAGAGGTAGGCCTAGTGTGTTCTTTGTTTGTTTCGGCCATATCTGTTGTTGGGGGATACAATTTGACCCAGTAGAGCAGGCCAGTGATATGCACAACCCGGAGCTAAAGTTCCGTTTCGGTGTGTCGAGTGAGAGAGCGGTTACCGAAGGCAAACTTCTCCAAATATCCAAAGGCAAAAGTGAGCCATACAACAAAGAGTTGGAGGGACACAACCTCCAACCGGAACTTAACCTCCAAAAACGCTAGTACATATAGGCCTATGCCGAATTGATTGACCTCATGCCTGAGAGCCTGATAGGTTACAAGTTACCGGTGCCCTCCTTATGAGAAAAAAATCCACGGTCGACCAATGTCGGAAGTTATTGGGGATGCTCGATGGTGTTTTAAAAGGAGTTTTGAGCAGGACCTCTCTGGAACACAGGCAACTCCGCCACCCGGAACAAAACATGAACATTCCATCCACGCGCCACAGCAAACTTGAGCTGATGTAAACTGTCACATAAGACCCGCTGTCTTCTTTGAACACAAGGCAACTGACCAAGCTGTAAACACTAAAAGGGGCCAAGAAATGTCGTGTCATGAACGACACGGATGCGTTAGTGGACACACGTGTGCTAAATACTGCAGCTGTGTTGGTGGTTACATGGCAGGACGTCAACGAAAAGCAGCATTCGTCCCTGGGTGGGCTCGAACCACCAACCTTTCGGTTAAAGAGACTTCGATAGAAAACAGAAACCCCTCTAAAATCAAATTTTTTAGAGTCCATTAAAAACAAAACATTGTCCAGGCCCAGTCCACTTATTCTACGTAAAATGCATTGAGCCACTGGTCTCCATACCAGTCTTTCAGATCCCAGCATACATTTCTGCAAAAACTGAAGACGATACGCAGCACATCTACTAGCCAAATGCACTAGACCTTGGCCTCCATCTTCTTTGGCCAGAAACAAAACACTTTGAGGGATCCAATGTAAATTGTCCCAAAAAAAGTTCACAGTTTCTGCTTGAATTTTTGGTAGGAGACCAACAGGAGGGTCAACGCATGCAAGTCTATGCCAGAGGGAAGAAGCCGCAAGATTGTTGATGATGAGCGTGCGTCCTTTAAAAGACAACTGAGGAAGGAGCCATTTCCATTTTTTCAAACGTCCTGTTACTTTATCTGCCATTCCTTCCCAGTTCTTCTGCATGAAAGCTTCACTGCCGAAGAAAACACCAAGATACTTTAACCCATCTTTTTGCCATAGTAAGCCTCCAGGTAGTGTGGGATTTCCTCCTTCCCATTTTCCAATCAATAAAGCATCACTTTTCCCCCAATTTACAGTTGCTGATGAAATCTCTTTAAAATCATTAACAATTTGTTTTAACATTTCAACATCTTCACTATCATTTATAAAAGCAATAACGTCATCAGCATATGCAGACAAATAAAAAGCATTATTACACTGTGGCAATGTTAAACCCTTTGTAGCGTATTTAGGGTGAATCTGAATAATTAAATATATCCTGAATAACTAAAATCCCAAAAAGGCTTCAGAGAGACTGGAGGCCTGGAATGTACATTCCACACCCACACACACAGACACACACACATCCCCCACAAGTAAGATCCACTACGGACATAGCGTGGTGTTAACTTACAAGACAATTTGATGGCTGATCGGAATGCCAACGGAAAGGGGATTCTAAAGAGAAATGAACCTTCTCTTTGTTTAAAGACATTTAAACAAATATATTCAATGTGTTTTATGTGTGTCTGTTTGTTTGTTGTCATTGTTACATTGGAATAACTATGATTTTTATCATTGGGCACTTTACACATAACTGGCTATTTCCAGAAGCGTTATACATCGTTCTTGGTCTTGTTCTAATCCTCAGGGTCCAGCTGAATTAATCAGAGACAAGAAATTACAGTAAAATGTATGATTCTATGTGCACCAGCTTTTTGGGACAGTAAGAACCAAAACTTACTGTCAGAGCCTGGCATTCTTAGATAACAGCGTTTACACCTCCCAGAGGAATGTAAGAGAAGGTGGGGGTCTCTCTCTCTCTCTCTCTGAGTCCTAAAGAAGGAGGAATGAATTCTACATTTATGTATATATATATTCTATCTCTCCTTGAGAAGTGTATGAACAATGTATCTAATCTCATGTTATGATTTGTCTTTTATGTGTTTGGTCTGTTTCTCGAAAACTGGGATAATGTTTCAAACCTTGCCAACTAATGTTTAACCAAATCCATTTGTAACAAGTTTGGAGTCTCTGAGCTCCGATCTTCGCTCCCCAGTTAGCCATTGAAATCACATCTTGCTAAAACTTTGTTACACATATGACTATAATAATTATGAAGATTCTGCTTTTAAACACCCAATGAAATTAGGGAGTCAAATGCCTGGTTAGAACACAATGGGCCATAAAACCTCCCTCCAAAGAGAAAGCTCCTGATTGGACCCTCTTCCAAAAGAAGGCGGAAAGTCAGGGCTTCAAAAGGACTGAACACCAGTTTAAACACTCTCTGTCTTCCTGATCCTAGTCGTCATCATGTAACGTCGCGCCTCCGGCGAGCTCATCGCCGTTCTTTTATTTTGTTTCTAGTTAGTTTTGTGTTTTTTTTCAGTCTAGATAAGCCCCCGTGTTTAATTCCAATCGTCGAAATCCCTGCACAGGAGAAGCAAGCGCCGTTACCACGAGACGCGCCGGACCCAGAGACGCACAAGCGTTTCTTCACCAGCCATGACGTAACTCCGCGTGATTTCCCCTTTGGGATCTTTATTTCTTTTCTTTAAAGTTAGTTTTGTTTTCATATTCGACGCTGTTTACTTCCACGAAGTGAAAAGAACACCGCGTGACATATCTCTTCAGCAAAGCCAGCTAAGGGAGATTCAAACGAACGCGCGCTCTCTCTGAAGCAGAGGCGCGCGCACGTGACGCGCCGGGCTGCGAGACACACACACACGCTTCTTCACAAGCCATGCAAAGAGTACCAAACCTCTGCAAGTATCCGTGTTTGATCACGTTTTAAGATTTGTTGAAGTCTTGTTGTCTCTCAAAGTTCCGTTTGTCTATGTGAATTTGCTAACTTATTTAGAAAGATCATCTCTCTTCCTAATCTCACTGCAACCATGCAACTCTCTAAACTCTCACCCTCTCTCTCTCTCTCTCCCTCTCTTACACGCTTTCGCGTGTAAGTTATCCATTGCCCAAACTTTACGCATTTCTCGTTCATTGATGTCTTATTGTTTTGTGTACTTCTATGTGTTTGTAAATACATATATATATCCCGTGTAAACGTAGTAAATATATAAGTAGTCATGCCTTATTAAATACACTATATTGACTGATGGATTCATTCTCTTTGCTCATTCTCAAGTCCCTTAAGTGCCAAAAGATCTTTATGCTACAAGCTTTACGAATTAATTAATTATTTAAATAATTAATATTTTAAAGAGTACTCGTTATGGGGCAGGAAGCCCAATTCTTCTGGCCAGAGAATTGCGTTTCCTGCAATCCTATAAAGTAAGATGATATTGGGGAAACCCCACAATATTATTCTGACAATTGAGCTAAATTAATTTTGCCTGCTTTGTAAGACGTGGTCTGTGTAATTAACTGCAATCAACTTGTCGTTAAAATGAAAGGATTTCACATGTATGCATACAGGTAAAATGACAGATTCTCCCTTAGAGGGAGATTTATTTACATGTAAGACTGATCTAATCCAAACATGTATGAATAATTATTAATTACCAATTATTAATTATGATATGCAAATTCCCCAAGGATTAGACCCGCCCAAAAGTCTTTACAGAATGGTGGGGAAATATGCTAGGCACACTTTAAACTTGTTTTTGAGCAAAAGAGATCAGTTTTCAATCTGTCTATAATGTGATTTAATATTGTACGTGCACCTCGGGTGAGTGAACGCAATGCGAACTCACCAGCTGACTGAGAAGGCACAAAGCCAGTCCATTTCAGCGGAGCACATTACAAACTGCTAAATTCGCCTAAACGTTTTAGTCGTTGTAATTGCTAAAATGAATTGCAGTTCGTAATACTGATATTCACGGTTAAAGTATTGAATGTAAACTGTAGTTCGTAACAAAAGAGATATTACCTCTGTAAAGACGTTTACATGTTAATATATTTTTCTTTTGATCAGCCTGTTTCAAAACGAGAATCTTTTGAACAGAGCGAGAGAGGACCTGGATACAGCGATGCTCCTGTATTCAACCTAAAAGGCCTGATAATTATAGTCGTTAGATTAACGATATATCTCCTGGTTAAACGTTGACTTAGCTACTCAATTGTAAAACCTAAAGCATATCTAATCATAAGTGCTATTTGATAATATGTTATGGGAGTCGAAAAAACAGACGAATAATTCCTGTTTTATTTATGCGCAGTGCAGAAGCCCTGCCAGACGTGTTTGTTAGAATATAGCACAGAAAAAATCCAAAACCTTAAAACATTTTAATTAAAAAAAAAAAAAAAAAAATGCTATTTGATAAATGTTATTTGGATTCGAATGACAGACGTATAATTCCTGTTATCTATATTAATGTGGGGAAGCGAAGAAATCCTTCCGTGCACACGTGTCGAAAAAAGAAAAACCCGCCGAGGTTTGAAATTTATAAGCGAACACGTATGAATCATAGTGCTAATTATTTGTGGGAAGCGAAAAACAGATGCCTAATTCCTGTGAACCCTATGTGTGTGTGTAGGAAAAAATCTTGCCACGCTGTTAAGTGAAATATAGCACCAAAAAAAAAATCCAAAACCTCCAAAACATTTTAATCATTAAATGCTATTTGATAAATGTATTTGGATCCAACCGACAGACGTATAATTCCTGTTTTCTCCTACATAGCGCAGAAAAAAATTCTGCAAGTAGTGTTTGTTAAAACATAGCATCAAAAATCCGCTGAGATTTAGTTTTGATAAGTGTGATCGCTACAGAAAGCAAAGCGTCTGCACGCTCAAATTTGAATCACACATGGAAGCAGGCCGGTTGTTGTTCCGCTGACAAACACTAGAGGGCAACCCTTAGGCCTAAGTGCTTGACAGTTCTCGCACCGCCCCCTGACTTCATCCTGCATGAGCGAAATGTCGCCATCGTGTGGACACTAGTAACAAGGTCATCCTTTCCTAAACATTTTTTCTCATCACAATTTCAGATTTTTCCAGTGAATTCCTGAAATTGTGTTTCCAACTTTCAATGCATGTGCAAGTTCCAGTGTTTCTAACATGATTTTTCACTCCTGACTGTGTACACTTATTTTGAATTTAGTTCAAACCACATTTGAATTTAAAAAAAAAAAAAAAATTCAAAAGTAAGTATTAACAGTCCCTGATGAACACTTAGTAGTGCGGCCCCTTGTGGCCCTCCCCTGCTAAGTCAGCTCATCTTTTATTTCTACTCTTTCTGCTTTGAAGTGGCGTTCTCTCAGTTGATTTTATGTTGGATATTATCCTCATCATACATAATGCCAACCTTAAATTTCCTACACTTATTCAAATTTGATTTGAAACAAACAAATTTCAAGATTAATGTGAATTAAGTCTCCTTCCCTGTGGGGAAGAGTTTTATGGCTTTACTTCTATATTTCCGGTCTCAAATTATTTTTAATAATTTTGATTTGATATGTTATGACAACAATTCTAGAAGTTACTTAACATCTATGCATACGCTCGATTTGAAGTGTATTTAAACCAGTTTGAATGCAATTCAAATCAAGTTCTCGGTCAGCCAGGTTGACCACTAGGAGGAAGTGACCCAAACCCCTTTGTGGCCCAAACGCGCCACTACTGCCTGTCTTCTCCCGGGGTCCATCCTACTTTATTACTTTTAATTATTAATTTTTATTAATAGTAAAAGTAATAATAATAAAAGGAATTTAATAAAAAAAAACATTTTAAAACAAATAAAACAAAGTTATTTTGATAATTAACATCATTTTCATAATTTCCTTTTTACCATTATTTAGGAAAACCTTTGCTTCTATTTTCTACATACATAATTACTCAATTCAGTTTAAACAAGAAAGCTTTCATTCACTGTTAAGCTTCACACTGTTCTGTATTTATAGGTAGAAACCACTAAAGAGCTGTGGTGATTTGACAGTCATCTCTGCTTGGAGTCCAGCACGCTGGTTCATCTGACCTGCGTCACCAGCACTGACTGAGCGCGAGTCTCGGACTTTCCTGTATCTCTCCGTTAGTGCGGCCCGCAACACGACATCACCAATTTGGCACTGCCGGTTGTGATTCAAAGTCAGGTTGCGTGAGAGGGAGCACATCGGTACAGATACACGAAAGGCCCGGGACACTGCTGTCAAGCGTTTGGGGACGACAGAAAGACCAACCACGATGCTGACTCCAACCCAAATGACCTCATTCCACCCCAGGCAAACTAGACAAAGGTATTAAACCCATCCACTTAATATTTGCTACAGAATCTAGAGATTCCCCCGGTTATTGAAGTGTTTGGCTCCCTCCTCCTCTCCGAGCCACAAACCGCAGGCTTAGGCCTCCTCTTCCCCTGTAACACTTCCTGTGTACTCTTAACGCCATTTCATTACAGACCTTCCCATCTTGGATGGTTGCATGTTACTTCAAACTCTGCTATCTTGCCACTGCTCTTTTCTGTCGTGCTCTGTTCTTTTCAGTTCACCTAGAAGACAGAACCTATCTGAGACAACAAGGAATGCTGAATAATAATTAGACAACAAGCCGCTAGCATCAACAGGTGACCCCTAAGCTACCGCCCTGTTAAAATTTCATTCAGGCCCATGCTGACCTAACCAAATTGTCCCACCTAATGATTTAACTGTCTGCATCAGTTAACCAAAATTTTCATACGCGGCATAGCCCGTATTATAGCTTTAAACGTAGAACAAACTTGCTTGGTCTCTCTGTGTGTGTTGTGTTCCTCTCGCCCACAGTTGAAACCAGGATGTCCGGTCCTACAGTCCCACAACCGTTAGGACAACCTGGACACATGGCTGAGATTCATGACACCTCCATTCCTGCCCAAGGTCGCCAGTGACTCAGAGCTCCAAAGCCAAGAGCGACGTGGACAAGCTGATGGCGCACAAACCAAGCCAAAGCTCCCACGACAAAGACCGGCCAGACACGTCCAAAACCTCGCTTGCCAACTCATCGCACCAGCACGTCTCCATGAAAGGAGCCGCATAGCCCTGGAGCACGAAGTTGCAACGCTAAGGATGCAAGCCGAGGATGACAACGACCCCGAGCTACAGAAGGAAGTGAAAAGACTTCAACCTGCCCTGTCTGATCTTCAACACACAGACCGCAGAGAACAGTCAGAGAAAAGAACCAGAGAGGAACTCAACGAGAAACTCCGACAAAAGTGAAGCCCCTTTTGCAAAGAGCAGAGGCCGAACTTAAAGAGACTCGAAAGCCACGGCCTGAAAAAGGAAAAAAAACTTGCAAGAGGCCCGTGCTACCAGCCACAAGCTCGTTCAGCAGAGACTGAACCCAAAGAAAGAGACACTAAAGCCAAGGCTTTTGAAACCACTTACACACGGGCCGAGCTGAAATCCATGAACTTACTCAACAGAGAAACGATCTCAAAGCCGAACTTGATATTTTTCCCACAGAGTTGAAACACTCTTATCGACTACCAGCCGCTGCGGCAGGCCTTCATTAAAGAATTCTCTGATCCAGAATCCGAAAAGACTTTGAAAAACCCCACGATCTACTGTCTCTGAACACTACTCAGAGATGCCTCCAGAGGGCGCCCCATAACACCATAGCCCTGTTCACAGAGAGTCGAGTCCGTTCCAGGCCACTGGTAAGCCCAAGCCTGAGCACGCATCAGACAAACACAATGCCGCCACGTCTGAGACAGCCGAGACCCTGAAGTCGCTGAAAAGCTTCTTCACAAAAGACTTTCCAAAAATTCAAGAGGTACGAGCTTTACATCCTATACCTGAGCGTAAGACCTACAGGCACACAGAACACTGCTCGTCAGCCACAGACACAGAGCGAACTGTCACATCACAAAGTGACACCAGCACACAGCCACCACAGCTGACAGCTGCACAGCCTGAGTGAGACCGCACAGTTTCCCACAGCTGGGTCCGAAACCCCAAAAGAACTGATCAAAAGGGGGTGGGCCCGGAAACTTTACCTACCCATCACTACAGACAATGAGGTGAGCCTTGAAACCCTGGTTGAAACCCGGCTCAGACCTCACTTTAATGTCAGCTCAACTCTTTGAAAGACTCAGTGTTAAAGCTAAGAGCGAAGATCGAACTCTTATACCCCACATGTGTGAGCTGAATGTGCAGTCGTACAACCAGAACGAGCTCCGGCCAGAACAGAGAGCTCCCACTTACCTGACAATTGGTCCTTTTGAGGCCTACCCACCCAGTGTACATCTCACAAATTAGCACGCACCCCTTTCTGATTGGCAAAGACCTGCTAGAATGCTCTAAGCTTTATTAGACTTCAAACACCTGACCGTCTGGGCCCTCCAGTCACACTGGTCACCAGAGCCAGACTCCAAGGTCAGAGTTCCCAAGAACTCCAGCAGCCATCCAGGGTACACAGCCTCAGCACCAAGTCAAGGTTCCAGTTCGCTAACCTGCACCTTCCAGCTCGCCAAAGACCACGCAATGCTTACTCAACGATGCGTGACCTAATGCAGAAGGCCTCTAACACAGAAAGGCTCCTCAGAAAGAATTCCTAAAACCCCACTGACTTTGAACTGCAAAACCAGAAGACACTGCACGAACACAGTGCAAGACTCTGCTAAAAGGGTCCCTGATCAGCTTAGAACATAGAACTTTTAAAAGTAGATGAAAATGTCTGCTCAAAGAGTAGCTCCAAATAGGGCATACGTCACTGCGACGTCAGAGTTGAGTGAAACCACCTGAGCTTTAAACTACAGTTAACCTATGGGGCGTGCATTTAATCGTTACGATCCAACTAAAACACAATGTGCAGTACGCATTTTTGATCGCTGGCTTGTCTAAATGCAGATAAACGATTGCTGGAATTGACATCTCTACTTTAAGTAAAATAGCCTTAGATTTCCAACTAAAATTAGCATGTTAAGCAGTAAAGCATAAGTCTGTTTGATGAAGAAACCTCATCTCAGCAGCCTGTAAACTGTACCGATGTTTATTCTGCTTTGCTTAAAAGAAATCCTAATTGCAGTATGACTAAACCTGTGTCTAACAAAGAAAGCTCAGGACAAAGTTATATCTAGGTAGATCTGGGCGACGCTCCCCTTTCTACAAATGTAAAGGCCTTACAAATTATTGTTTGATTGATGTAATTCACCTAAACTTTAGCTGCATCTACAAACAGAGAGCTACCTAGTGATCAAAACTGTTTTAATCGCTGAAAAGTCAGCAGTAGTGCACAAGAGGGACGTAACTATATATGCTTAGACAAGCTTTGACTCCCAGCAAATCTATTTCCTTACTCTGTAAACAAATAGAATAAGTTGCTTAAAATAAAGAGAAGAGTTCCATGAGTAAAATTAGCTAATGCCAAAACACATCTGCATTTTACTTCATGTAACACCGAGTCCTAGAAAGACTTAAAATAAAGGTGCACCCTGTTAACCCGTTTAAATATGCATAATTCATGTAAAATGTACAGACAGCCTTTAGGGACTGTTTGAATTGTCTGACATGCTCTAGTTGCCATGACAACGACTTGTCACAGGAAGTGCTAACTTG
The DNA here is from genome assembly GCA_036326025.1 of Chrosomus eos. Classification (NCBI taxonomy): domain Eukaryota; kingdom Metazoa; phylum Chordata; class Actinopteri; order Cypriniformes; family Leuciscidae; genus Chrosomus; species Chrosomus eos. The sequence goes on from CM070822.1 coordinate 28,281,575, forward strand.
TGATGTCACTTTGTAAACAAACCAGCCTAGGTGGCTACGCTAACCTAGCATCCTTCCAGCTCACGCTAAGCTAAACTAACATAGCATCCAGCTAGCTTACCCTACGCTAAGCTAACCTAGCATCCTTCCAGCTTACGCTACGCTAACCTAACCTAACATCCATCCAGCTTAGCTAAGCTAAATAATAACTTCTACAATTAGCAGTTAGCATAATTTACTTGAACCCTTAATCACCGCTTGTGTTTACACAGTGCACAGTATTCTAAAATACTTTCCTTAACACCAGTTAGGGTTCCTAATTATTCACATTCCGTGTTTGCAATTCTTCTTAGCTAAAGTTCACCTTCACTAGTTGAGGCATAGCCCTTGCTAACCGTCTTGCTAACTTTGAAGATACCCTGTTAATTAAACTTTAGTTAACTACATGTAAACTGTGTAGCTAGAGAAGAATTCATATAGCAATAGAAATCTTCATCGGCAGGTGACTAATCCTTTGATGGGACACACACGATGTGGCCTCGAACAAGCAACCGTTATAACCCACTATAAAGTGTTGGCCCAGGCAAATCCAAAGTTTAGTCACTAATGCCACTGATTATTCTCGCCTTCAGATCATTCCCGTTGTTTTGATCACTTTGTTTCTGCTTTTAATTTTAAATTTTTTGCTTTTGGCTCTTTAATTTTTATTTTATTTTATTCTTTGACCTTGATATAATAGCACTCAGCTATTCCCTTTACTTTCGGTCATCTATATGATTTAAAATTTATTTTATTTCCTCTCTTGTTCAAATGTGGTTCCATTTCCCATAGGGCCCAGAAAGGAAACAGAGACACCTTTATTTGTGATTTTGTTTTATTTTCAACAAGTGTACTCATTTTTGTGACCCTGCAACACAAGTAACTTCAACAATTTACTAGGGCACAACTATAGTCCAGAGGATTGATAATACGCATAATTTGAATAGGAAAGCTGTCCTTTTTCCCCCATCATTCACTTCGTCAAGCCGTAGTGAACCACTAGTTAAGTCCAGAGAAATAATTTAGTCATAAGAACCATCTTAAGGCATTTATTTCATCTCGGTTATGCCCTTTCCATGGAATAATCTCGGAACCACATACCTCTTAGCCTCCTAACATCCACAGCTAAGATAAGATACAAGACACACTTCACTAGCTAGCTACATGTGAAACACCTAGCTTTATGCTACATACCTAGCGAACCAATTAAACCATGGTTCTGAACTTTTAGGGTCATGCATTAGGCTCTCACCACAAGACAAAAATGTCACAGAGCCCCTGCTTCACCTGACCTTAACCTTCCAGCTTACCAAAGACTGACGACAAAACAACGGACACTATGAGAAACCACCTCTCATACCCCTCCTACCACCCACGAACGCCGTCTGCACCCACCGACAGCCGGTGCCCCAGACAACCTAAGTCAACAAGCACATGCCACGTGCACTAGACAAACATTTAGCGTTCTGCACCTGTTGCCATCACCGCGCCACAGCTTGTGGTGCCACAGTGCAAAAGGGGGGTAATGCCAATGTATGCCCTATGCCCATGATGCACCGTGTGCTGCACACCGCAGCACCAGAGACACTTGCAAGACACCGAAGCAAGTGGCATACCGGCGTCCTCAAAGCGAAAAGACTGTCCTAGCCAACCAAGGACGACACTCGCTGAAATTTTTCCTCCCTTTCACTCTTCTCTCTCCCTTTCACTTTTACCAGGATGCTGCTGTGCCTCCAGCCAACCAGAGGACAGCCGCAATCGGACATCTCACCAGGTCCGGCACCAAGCATCGTCCTAAGGGAACAACCAGGACTCCCTTTTCTGCCGGACCCGCACTCAGGTCTGTGCCACCTGATCCTCGCAACGCCTACAGAACGCACTACCCCGGCGTAACGACACAATACAGCTGGGTAGGTGCCAACGGACAGAGGAGGCCCTCACGCACACGGAGGCCGATGTCGAACACATGCTCAACCAACTTGCGAAAATGACTGTCACGCTGGCGGAGCCAGGTGGCCACAACCGCCACCGCACTGCCGTCAGAACTCTGTTGAACACCTGTATGTCTAGCATGAATGCAGTAAACCTCGCCAACGTGGGACGGCATGCAGCCGAAATTCAGACGGAGATTCCACAGTTAACAGAGCCACTCACAACAGAGTGCATCCCTGCAGACCATCGACAAAACACTAAAGGGAACTGTGGTAACTTTCAACACTCACAGCATTCTGCCGACCCCGACAGTGAACTCCATGAAACAGCTGCTTACTGCCTTCCAGAATGACTTTGCTCGAACTCAGCTGGTAACAGCCCTGATGACAAACCTGCTAGGGGGGGGGGGGGGGGGGGGGGTGAACTCCTCCATCGACAGCCTCGCCATGGGTAGAATCCCACCGCACCGGATACCCTTAGGCCTCATGCAAACCGTGCTGGCGTCCGCCATCACCACGCCAACTGACTCTTTAAAAATACACCTTGCCTACTCTCATGGGTAGTGCCATCCCACTCTGCATCACCACAAGCAGAGAAAATGGGACGTTCCCCTGAACTTACCCATCATAGTCAAGCCGAATCCACCGGCTCAAGAACATTGTCCATGTCAGATTTTGAGAGGCAGCACTCACATCAAGATCCGCATGCCGTACGTGATTGCCTTGCATGACAGCGACACCAAGCTGTCCCCAGCTCCGAATCCACACATGTGCACATTGACCAAAGACATTTACTATCCCTGCCCTAACAAATCTTTCCTCAGAGACAACCCTGACGGAACCTGCGGGCTGCAGATCAGTGGCACAACCTGCCCTGCTAAAGCCAAGCCTCGCACTCAAGTCACCGAGACCCAAGCAGAGATTGTAAGTGATCTGTGTCACCTTGCTCAGCCAGAGCAGCGCATCCAAGTACCAAAAAGCCCCATCCTACTTCAAGAACCACACTCTCACCCTAACTCCCCAAAGGGAATTGTGGTTTGCAAAAGGGGATCCCAGCTAATTGACATTGCTTCTATCAACACAGCCCTCCGAGCTTTGTCTCAACGGCCCGCCTTAACTGCTTCACCTGCTGTCCAATCCTGGACTGTGGCCGATCCTACGCAGGGTACATCTATCAACTACACCCTGACACTCGACAGTCATCCTGCACAGGAGGCTCAACGAGATGCGAACATCTACAGCCAAGCCCACGGGACCCTCAGGAAGAGGGTACCACGCTGGAGGCTGCGTCGAACTTTATCAAGCTGAGCCCTCAGCCTCAGCCTAACAGCACCTCCTACCCAATCATCATGATTCACCTGCCATCCGCCCATGGTGATGATTTGTCGTCAGATTATGTCCCACACACAGGGACATCATCCGACGAAAAGGGGGAAATGTAGCGTATTTAGGGTGAATCTGAATAATTAAATATATCCTGAATAACTAAAATCTCAAAAAGGCTTCAGAGAGACTGGAGCCTGGAATGTACATTCCACACCCACACACACAGACACACACACATCCCCCACAAGTAAGATCCACTACGGACATAGCGTGGTGTTAACTTACAAGACAATTTGATGGCTGATCGGAATGCCAACGGAAAGGGGATTCTAAAGAGAAATGAACCTTCTCTTTGTTTAAAGACATTTAAACAAATATATTCAATGTGTTTTATGTGTGTCTGTTTGTTTGTTGTCATTGTTACATTGGAATAACTATGATTTTTATCATTGGGCACTTTACACATAACTGGCTATTTCCAGAAGCGTTATACATCGTTCTTGGTCTTGTTCTAATCCTCAGGGTCCAGCTGAATTAATCAGAGACAAGAAATTACAGTAAAATGTATGATTCTATGTGCACCAGCTTTTTGGGACAGTAAGAACCAAAACTTACTGTC
>CM070822.1:28285568-28422067 GCA_036326025.1 Chrosomus eos
CGTTTAAAAACGCTCTCAGTCCACACTAGCGTTTTCAGGCGTTTTCAGACGTTTCAGTGTGGATGAGAAACTCATAAATTCACCTTACTGCGCATGCGTGAAACCTCACAAAAGCTCACTGAGATGATACAGATGGAAAAATAAATAATAAAGGTATCGCGCAATTCTTCTAACATGATAATTTTATTTAGCAAAATATCTCCCATTCACTGATGCGTCCAGATCGCACTCAGTCACCATATGTTTGGTCTAAAACGCGACTGCTCTCCTGTATTGACGCAGGACAGCAAATGTGAGTACATTTTCTGTCATCTTTGCAGTAGGCTACTGTGATATGAAGAGTGTGGAAAGTAACATATTTTAGCAACATTGTAAAAGTGAATCGCACATAATTAACAGGCACAATACCGGTAAATCGTTTTAAAATATCTCCGGCTTCACAGTCCACACTACAACGCGAAAACGGCGTTTTCAAATTTATCCACTTTGGAGAGCGTTTTCCAAAAGCTACGTTTTCATTGACTTAAAAACGCCGTTTCAGTGTGGACGGAAGGCCAAAACGGAGAGAAAAATATACGTTTTCAAATTAACGTATTAGTGTGGACATGGCCTTAGACACTGAGTTCTATCTATTGTTTAAAGGTGCCCTAGAATGTGAAATTGAATTTATTTTGGCATAATTAAATAACAAAAGTTCAGTACATGGACATTACATACAGTGAGTCTCAAACACCATTGTTTTCTCCTTCTTATTTAAATCTCGTTTTTGAAAAACACCCCTGAAAAACAGGCGAATCTCCACATAATACCGACTGTGACGCAACAGTCGGGATCATTAATATGTACGCCTCCAAAAATTTGCATATGCCAGCCCATGTTCAATGCCAGGCACTGCGCAGCCAAATCATCGGAAGTTCTGCAGGTGAAGAAATAAGCGAGGATCATAGGGAAAATGGCAGATAAATGTTATGTTCCAGGCTGTGCAGAGGAGGTGAGGACTTTTCATACCCTTCCCACAGAAAAGAAATGTCAACAGGCGTGGTTGATGTTTATCTATAATCGGATACCACAACAGTTTAATTCGAAGTTGTTAGTTTGCTCTGCCCATTTCACCACAGACTTATTTTCTAACATGGGACAATATCAAGCAGACTTCTCTCAGTGAATAAATTATATACAGAAAGCGATCAAAGAACAATCTTTTCCACACAGCGCGAGTTTATCTGGACACTTGCCAAACTCGTTATGAAATCAATGATGCATGTTACACTGCACCACGAAGCTCTTACTGTATGTACATCATCGTGTTTGCATTGGTCTCGCGATCAACAGACTGTCATCTGCTCAATGCTCATCACGGCAACATTTTTTGTGATGGAAATAGATTTAAATACTTTATAAACATCTCGCGATTCATTAATCTTGATAGCTGTAATAGTAAAAACGTTTAATAGCTGTAGTAAAAGTATTCGAGAGAGTTTCACATGTAATACGTAGCTATTTCATATGCAAGCATGTCAGCCAATCACAGCAGTGGCCGGTTACACTGAAGTCTCGCAGCAGACACGCCCCTTCAAACAGAGTGTTTAAATCAGAGGCTACAATCAGGCTAGGAAAAATGCCTTGTATTTCTAAATTATGACTATTTTTGATCTACATACCAACACTATAAGGGCAACCCAGAAAACATTATAAAATAATAAAATAACCCCATTATAGGGCACCTTTAAGTGTACTTCACTGTTGGAGTGTCACTGTTATACTTGCATCATAAATATTGTGCATATTTTCAATATTTAAATGACTTCAGGAAAGATGTCAGTAAAACAACAATAAATCTAATAATTGGACGTAGTGTTAGGTACGTGCCACCTAATATGTGAACCGTTACGGAATCCAGGGACGCAAGTCGGCAGCACAACTTGCGAGCAAAATGAGAAAGAAGCTTTTTTTTTTCCAAAATTGGTGATTTCCGCTTTTTTTGAACAGCTTCCGTTTTGTGAACAGGGAACAGACTTAATGGACTGGCAACAATCTCCATAGAACATGAACTGGCACAGAGAATTGAAATACAGGATGCAGTTAAGACCTTTGCTGCGATGAAGGCCTGCCGTGCGCGTTTCTGAGACGTAAGTTAAGCTTCATTTGCTCTTTAGTCGTTATTTAAGATGCTGAACCTGCTGATGATATAATGTGCGGACATTTCATTTGTGTGTGTGTATACGCACATAAGTGATGTAAAGAGATTTGCAACAGTAATTTGAGGAGGTGAAATATGATTATTTTGAAAATTCCTGTCATGACTGCTTAAAGAAAAATGCCAGCAGGCATTTGCCTCCTGCATAAACTTTAATATTGTTAATATTAATATTGTATTATTTTGGGCACACACGCGTTGCGCACTATTTGCGTTATATGTAGGCTTATTGGTCTTTGTGTGTTGTTGCTGGTTTTGCGTTATATGGCATATTGGTCTTTGTGTGTTGTTGCTGGTTTTGCGTTATATGAATGATAATTTGGTCTTTGTGTGTTGTTGCTGGTATACGTTTCAAATAGAGGCGCAGCACAATTGTTTTTCACCTAGAGCAGCAGAAGTGCATTCGCCGGTCCTGGGGGTGAGTTTCCATAAACATTAAAGTTTGTCGTTTTGTGTTCATTCTAAGAACACGTACACATTATCTCATGTTTAGTCTGTTTAGACCTTCCCATTGTTATTAGCTAGCAGGAAAGAAAAAAAAGCTGTAAAGCACAGGGGGTGTGGCTTTTCTAAATGAGATGTAAATGAGCCCTATTGTCACTCCCAGCAGCAGAGAGAGGTGAGAACTGCAGATCTTTAAAGGCTGTTATCTTAACTTTTAGTTATTTTGAGTGGCTACCTTCAAATGACCACAACTTCTCCAAATATTATCAGATTTCCATGTGTTACACATCGTTGGAAAGCTTGGAGACTACACTTTCAGAATCTACGAATAACTATGAAATATGGTAGCCTACTGTTTTGTGTAGGGGAAAAGGTAGATGAATTACTATGATCAAAATGCATTTTCGACCCTTCTTTAGCAAGCTAAACATTTTAGGACCATATATTTTGTCATATATTTTACATTACGTTATAAATCTAAATATATTGCACACTTAACATAATATATTTTTGTTATATTTGAGAATATATTTCAAAATGATAAATATAAGTGAACAATTAATATATATAAGAAACAACGCAAATATATTTCAATGTATTTGCAATATATGCCACATATATTGTTGACAGTTGACACTATAAAATATATTTCAATATATTTCGGGAGGCCAGGGCGGAGAGACCGCTTCGGGCGGCCAGGGCGGAGAGACCGCTTCGGGCGGCCAGGGCGGAGAGACCGCTTCGGGCGGCCAGGGCGGAGAGACCCCTTCGGGCGGCCAGGGCGGAGAGACCCCTTCGGGCGACCATGGCGGAGAGACCCCTTCGGGCGGCCATGGCGGAGAGACTCCTTCGGGTGTCCAGGGTGGAACGGATTTTTCAGGTGGCCGTGGGCCTTTGGGCGGCCACGGCGAGGACCTTTGACCCCCCCCCCCCCCCCCCCAAAAAAAATTATAGGGGAGCGTGCCGGAGTCTAATAACAGGTCGGTGACAGGCTCAGGAACAGTATCTGGTAGGTCAGACGGTACGTGGCTGACGTGAAGCTCTGGCTGGACGTGGCTGACGTGAAGCTCTGGCTGGACGTGGCTGACGTGAAGCTCTGGCTGGACGTGGCTGACGTGAAGCTCTGGCTGGACGTGGCTGACGTGAAGCTCTGGCTGGACGGCGGTCTCTGGCTGGACGGCGGTCTCTGGCTGGACGTGGCTGACGTGAAGCTCTGGCTGGACGGCGGTCTCCTGGCTGGACGTGGCTGACGTGAAGCTCTGGCTGGACGGCGGTCTCTGGCTGGACGGCGGTCTCTGGCTGGACGGCGGTCTCTGGCTGGAACCAGCGGTGAGGGCTCGACAGGGCTGGACCGGACCAGCGGTGAGGGCTCGGCAGGGCTGGACGGGACCAGCGGGGAAGAAGTCTCTGGGCGGACGGTCTCTGGCTGGACGGTCTCTGGGCAGGTGGTCATGACATGCCACGGGAGGAAGCTCTCTAGACATCTGGAGAGAGCCGGAGAGGTCTGGGAGCTCCCTCGGATCCACGGCTTTCGCGCCCAACCGGTAACACGTCTTCATTGCCTCATCGTCCAGAGAGCTTGAGGCAGCGAGAGCAACAAACCCTCAGGTGAAGTTGTACAGATCACAGCTATCCAGAGCTAAAGCCGCGATCTGTCCAGCGAGCTCCCAGCTCATATTGTCTTGGTCGGTTCTTCTGTCACGGGTGTGGTGTGGGTAGAAGCAGGCAGACTGAGGCAAAAGCTCCAATTCAAAACATTTACAAATTTTTCCAAATATACAGGTACAGGGATGACAGGCAGAAGGTTACACACACACACTATCAGGTAACATTAACGAGAACCGACCAAGACAGACTGAACACAAGCAAACTAAATACAAGTCCAAATGAACACTAACGAGGTGAAGACAGCTGACACAGATGATAAAGACGATGAACAGGTGGATAATTGAGGGAGTGAGTTCAGGTGTGGAGACAAGACGGATTCTGGGTAGTGTAGTGCAGACTAAGACAGACAGGTGCAGACGAAGACTGTGACAGGAGGAGCAAAGAGATAAGGGGTGGTTAGAGAAGGGGTTAGTGGCCCATCAGGCTTTATCAGAAATCATTCTTAACGAACGCTGGCTGAAGGAGGGAGGTACACAAGTATTTGCACTTTTGGTATGATTATTCTTATTAATTTTACTGTCATGTCGCCTGTGAAAAACTATTCAGTTGTATTAGCTATATTACTGTTGTGAAAGAATTTTTATAATCTTACAGTTCTCACTGAATTTGTAAGTCAACTGCTGACCTGGAGTCTTTCCATAACCACATCTTGATGTATGCCAGCAAGCGCTTCTGTGTCAGGCCTATTGTTTATGAAGCCCAAATCTTACTGGCTGGCCTGGATTACAACAACCATGTTCGCAGACCACCCAAGAGAAGGCCTGATGGCTCCATAGAGTATGTAATATGCATAATGTCTTATCAATAGTGTTAGGTAGTAAATGTGATTATTTGAAAATTGAAAAGTGCATTGTATTACAGACATCTACATCGTAAACACAATTTAATGTCAGAACATAATCTGTAGTTACTAGCCTACACAGAATAATAGCCTTCTTCTATTGATTATATCTGTATTTTGTAATACTACTAGACTCACACCACTACAGCAAAGAGTGGGGGTGCCAAGTTTATTTATTCTGCTTATCTTTATTTTAACATATCAAAAAAGGCATAGAATTTAAATATTTTCAGTTGTTTTCATTGTCTGTCAAAAATCTAATTTCAGATAATAAGAAGTCCAGAAAGTGGAGTTTGTATGCCATAAAAGAGGAAAAGGACTACCATTACATCCCGGAAATTCAGAGGTCAATTGTAAGAAAAGGACGTGGACTCCATCGACTACAGCACGCACTTCATTCCAGATCCTCCTGGCCAGGCGCAAGACTCCAGCCTGCAGAATGTATGCCTCCATGTGTGGTAGAGTTGAAATGCAAAGAGGTGGCTGTTGGAGGCAACACTTCCTCTCCACCACAGTGGGCATTTCTCTGCATCTCTGGCAGAGGCACCATGATAGTTGCCCGGGGATAAGAGATAATGTTGAAGGAGCGTCATGTCCCAAATGGCTGAGGACATCAAAGATTAGGCTTGGATCCCGTGCCAAACATTTCTTCAGCACTTCTTGCGTCTGTTGTAAATCCAATTGTTAAATTTGTTCCTAGTGATTTACAGAAAAAAAAATCTCATTATCCATAGATAAACAGCTAACATTACACTACATAGGCCGATAATATATATAAATATAAAATTGAATTGAACAATATTATACCTTATGATGTGCAAAAGGCAAACATTTATAACTGAGGTAACTTAGACGTTCATAAGCAGTCCTCTCTAATCTTAAATTCTCCACACACGCCATTGTCTCTCTGCTGAGGTGCTCAGGAGTTGGACCCACTCTGCGACCTCTGCCTCGTCTCCCACGTGCCCTGCCTGATGCTCCGCGCACACGGCTTCCTCTTCTCCCTGCCCGTTGACTCGTAGAAGTCACTGGGGGTGTGAATTCCTCGTTGGAGCTCATTGACTCAGTGTCAAAACTCTAGCCACATAACATACAGATAAAATGTCACGCACTGTGCAAAGCAAAAATTTAAACCTGCTAATTCACTGGCTTGTCATGTTGCTGAAATAATGTACTAGAAAACCTTATCTAGCATTACATATCTCTAGAATAATTAATTACATACTGTAACGTTAGTTACCGTTATATTGTATTATTTTAGTAATATTTAGTTATATATTTACTATATATAGTTATATTATTTATAACTTATAGAAAGAGTGCAACATTATAAAGTTACATTACATGAATTGCAAAATACATAATGATTTGAGGACCAAGTTGGCATGCCATAGTCAATTTAAAGCATATTGTTGATGTTTTGTCCCTACCAGTGAATGTGCCATAACTGTTTATCCGTCGTGGCCCGGCTTACTAGTCTGCTGCGCGTTCACTGTGGGGGAGGAGCTGTGGAGGGAGGGCTCAGCAAAGAGCAAAGGGGTGGGACCTGTAAGTTGTGCTTTTTTAAATTTTCAGGCTAAGTCAACGTTTTCTAAAAACTCCCTACTGCAGCTTTAATGTGACACTCCCACAGAGAGTGCGCGCTATTCAAACGATGAGGCAAGCCATGAAAACGCCCACATCAGCTGGATAAAACATCAAGTAAGAATCTTTACCTCGTCTTGCTATGCTGTGAGGAATAATACTCTCGTAATAATCCTGGAAAAGTTACCTCAGAAGTGCTGATAGTTTCATTTCGAGGACCACGGATTCAGCTGATGTAGTAAGTTATTTATTCTTAAGTGCTTTGTTCTAATCACGTTATTGAATAATGTCTATACACTGCAAAAAGACTGTTTAAATATGAATTGCATGTCTGTGTGTGAACGAATGAATGGCACAGACGCGCACGCATCTGTGCGTTCATTCACTCTCGCTCCTTCATTAGTAAACGTTATTTTTACATGAACACATCCAAACTATATTGCTATAGCCTACTGAGATTTGTTCTAAATCGCGATATAGAATAGTGTCTGTAAACGCAAAAAGACTGTTTAAATTTGAATCGGTGTCTGTGTGTGAATGAATGAACGCAGAGATGCGCTCTGTTACAGAATAAATATAAAAGATAACATTTCGTTGACTGCTTTGGATAGATTATAAAGTTTTTACTCTAAAATAGACATCAAATAAGCTTTTGTTAGAAAGTTTCCGGTCATATATTAAATATATAGTATGTTTTGTCAAAAATAAACTAATCAATTGTTATAGTGTTTGTTCCAATGCAAGCTATATATTATAAAATATATAATTCTAAAAAATAATACTTTATAAGACATTTATGGAAAAAGACAATTTTCTTTTCAAGATGTTTCCAACTCTAACTTTGAACCAATTCTATAGAATTGCCCATATAACCTATTTGAACAGGATTTGTTTCCAGGTATGACTAAAAATATGCTTTTGACTTTCATTTATATTTTGATTAAGTCAAAGGCGCATTTTTAGTCATCAAGTAAGAATCAAAGAATATCCAAAAGAATATCCCATAAATAGAATGTGTATGTATGTATGTATATATTAGGGATGCACCGATACCACTTTTTCCAGACCGAGTCCGATACCGATACTTTCATTTTTGGTACTCGCCGATACCGATACCGTAACCGATACCTGTATTTTTAATTTTCAATTAATTTTCAATTCATGCATTTGTAATTTTTAAATGTATTGGTAGAGAAACCAAAATAATATCAATCATATTAGTTGTTTATTAAATTTAAACTTAATTAGTTCAACAAATATATATTTCATGCACTGCATATTCATTACTGTATAAACTAAATATATATGGATCTTTTTGTAAAGTTGATAGAGGTAGCCTATTTAGCCAAGAGCAGAGAGTAATTTATTTGTCCTTTGTTTGATTAACATTAAAACACAGCAGCAGATTTATTAAAGTGCCGCCCCTTTAAGGCTGAACGCACAAACGCACTGACACCATTTTAATTATACTGTCTACGTTCACTTGAGATATATAACAGACTTTTACTAGGATACTCGCCAAGACAGGTGTTTTTACATAGTTTTGTGTGAATTCGTCCGTACAAGCGCAATGCGTGAAAGACTTCCATTCAGAATTCGCGCGCGCTGTGGATGTTTGAAGTTTATGGAAATTCTTGACCTGCAAATGTCCAGTAATAATGTAGGCAACCACTCGTTAAACGTAAGTAAGGTAACAGTTCATGTTTTACTTACATATACGATTTAGTTTTAATCCAAATAACACGTGCTGAGAGAACGATCCGCAATCAACAGCATTCAACAGAAGTTCTCTCTCTCTCTCTCTCTCTCTCTCTCTCTCTCTCTCTCTCTTCCTCTCTCTCTCTCTCTCTCTCTCTCTCTCTCTCTCTCTCGTCAGTTAACGTTATTAATAAGCTACATGCCTCGTTTTACTTGATTTGCCATTGACATCCGACTGAACTACAAACTTTCCACTGACGTCTGTGAAAAAGGGATGCGCTCGACCAGCTCGCGTGTCTGTGTCGTAGCGCGCTCAATCCACTGCACGTTTTTCTCTTATCAGCTTGCGCACCATATTGTTATATAGACGACGCATTAATATATTCTGTTTAATATTCCACTGATAAGATACATTTATTTCATATACAGCCTTCTTTTTTTTATCCCCATTATAATTTCTGAAACTGTACACATGCTGCCTGGTATCGGTTGTTGGTATCGGGGCATTTTTACGAGTACGAGTACAAGTACATGAGCTCAGTATCGGGCCCGATACCGATACTGGTATCGGTATCGGTGCATCCCTAGTATATATATATATATAACACACACACACACACACACACACACACACACACACACACACATACTGGTTTATGTGGATTAGCTGGACTTTTTCTCCAAACAGGCCCGGTGGTGGTTTAGATGGACTACCCTTTCCTGAGGTCCTACAGCTATGAGAGTTTGATCATAACACTCAAAAAAATCTGAAAAAAAATTCTGGACACTTTAGACTTCAGATACACCATTCAGAGCGTGATACACACACCACCCTAAAACTATTGTGGTTTATAGAGACAGTTCCCTTTTGAAGAATATGTGACTTATAAGGTCCAAAAAACATCATGGGGACTTTAAAGGGACAATGACGTCACTTAAATAAATGCTCATTAACATAAATACACATTAACCTGACACCACCAAGCATTAATGGGACTTTATTATTTTATTGTACAACAAACATCACCATTGTTAGTTGGTGACACTGAATAACAGCTGAACAATAGATTGTCATAATACAAGTGCATATAGCTTTTTTGCTCAATTCTCATTCTAACTTAAAGGACAACTCCTTTACTCCTTTAGTTGTCCTTTACTTAACTTCAAAAGACCCATGGTTGCTCATAACAAAAATAAATTAATAAAATGTAAACTAAGAAAAAAAATAAGAGTTTTGTTATAGTTTGTCAGAAGTACAGTTTGAACTTCTATTTTTGTACTGAACATTATTGCAACCTATAACAGGCAGACAACTTGTAACACGAGCCACATTTTTAAATCAATAACACCACAACTCTGTGCATTTAAATCTTCTCTTTTTCTGATTGCCTCTTTGCTGCTATTCCTCTATTTCGAACAAAGTCCCTTATATTTTGCACTGTTCGCTGTGCCAACACGGGGTCTTCCACCAGTTTGCAGTGACTGCATTCAGTTTTGGTGGCCAGTTTTCCCCTGCTTACATGATCTCTGAAGTGTCGCATCACTGCGGCAACCTCAGCCTTAGACCACCCTTTCTTCTGCACTCTTCTGGACTGTTCTTTATCAGCATAATTCCCTGGAAGATAGACAAACTAGAAAAAAATATCACAAAAAAAATGTGTGGTACAGTTGAAGCCATCAAAACATGAGTTCAGTTAATGCCACAGTTGACAAGAAATTGCTGTTTACTTTTCTTAATTTATTTTGGGTATCAGTTGATTGCTCACTCAATGTGATTTCACCAACTATATTAGCCCACATTAGAGCGTGGACAATATGGAGTGTATTAAAGTCATCAGCATTAAAACATTTTTAGAATGTCTTTGCTGTTCATCTATTTATGTGGCTAAACATTTTTGCTATTTGAATTAATTTAAGTAGTTATTAATACAACAATTAGTAACATGTCTTAAGTTATTTTGGCATTGTACTTCAACACCGTATTTTAAATTAAACAGAGTACAGGTGAAACTCAAAAAAAATGTGAATATCGTGCAAAAGTTATAATTTTGATGATTATGGCTTACAGCTTATGAAAACCCCAAATTCAAAATCTCAGAAAATTTGAATATTACATAAAAACAATTAAAAGAAGGATTTTAAACATCTGTCGGCCATCAAATGTCGGCCCTCTGAAAAGTATAATCATGCATATGTATATAGTTGTATATACTAAATATATTAGTTTCACCTTTTAATTTGATACTGAAATACATGAACTTTTGTTGAATGTGAAATACATGAACATGATTTTTTATTTTTCTGAGTTTCACCTGTATGGGGTTTAAGGTCTGATTCTCAGGTTAAATCTGATTTCATAGGGTTAGCTAAATAGTGTAGGAACTTGGTCTGAAAATTTAGTCTTGATATTGAAACAGTACGTAAAAATCAGGCTAATACTAATTTTAACCTCTTAATCTTCCAGATTTTGCGGTATTTTGTGACTCATTCAGACCAATTCATTTTTAGTCTTTTAACCAACTTGCTAAAGAGAGAATTAATTGAACGAACTCATGGTCAATCAAGAGAACATTGAAGGAGGTAACTTTACTTTTATCTAAGTATACATTTCCTGATAATAAAGTAAGTGTATATGCTCCCTTGCAGATAAGATGTTTTGCACAAATGTAGTACAGTTAAATCTAGGGTGCTTTATTTATATCCATTTCTTTAAGATTACTCTTGCATTTTGATAGTTGAAAATTTGAGACTGGAAACATCACAAAGATGTGCATCAATATCCTTGGATGGAATCCAACTGTGGATGTTGCAGTTTTGTGGCATGTGTAGAATACACTGAATAAGACATATCCCTTTTTTTTAAGGCCAGGCATGAAAAGATGATGTGTATTTGCAAAGCACATTAAGGTGCTTCCCAATTCAACAATTGCCCACAGTGGACTTGGTGTTTGCTTCGCTCTCCTGACACTGACGTAATTTTTTATTTCATTATCATCCATCTTACACACACACAGCTTGTGTGTGCGCAACATTAAGATACAGCAGGGAAGAACTTCTGCACATTGGCAATGTTCAATACGAGCTTACAACACCCCCTCTTGAACTTTGACTTTCTCATATGCCTGGACCAAGCCAACTCCAGCCAACAGGACACAGCAACACCGGTGCGCCCACAGCGGGGACGAGGCAAGAGAGATGGGCTACATGCTAGGCTGAGCTACAGGACCATTTGCACCCAGTTGACTGAAACAGGGCAAGTAAAGAGGCTAAAAGCATATTGAAACTAGGGCTGTGCAATGATTAATCGTGATTAATCACATCCAAAATAAAAGTTTATTTTACATAATATATGTGTGTACTGTGTATAATTATTTTGTATATATATATATATAAATAAATACACACACATGCATGTATATTTAAGAAATATTTGCATGTATATACTGTGTGCATGTATGCATGCATGTATGTGTGTGTATATATATATATATATATATATATATAATTTGTATTATATATAAACGTTATATTTAAATGACACACTTTTCCTAAATATACATGCATGTGTGTATTTATACATACAAAATAATTATACACAGTACACACATACATTATGTAAAATAAACTTTTATTTTGGATGCAATTAATCACGATTAATCATTGCACAGCCCTAGTTTAAAGGTGCCATATGTCAAAAAAATTATTCATACTCCATATATTCCATACCAGATGGGGGCAGTTTACCTCCAGAAAGTTGGCCTACTCTAGTCTGTTTTTTAGTTTCAGGTTGTTAATCTTCTTAAACCGTCAAATAGTCCGCTTTGTCCCGCCAAAGCCTATTTTGATCGGTGAGGGATGTAGACTAGAATGACTGCTGCCGCTGCGCTTGAGAGAGAGAGCGAGAGATAGACAGAGAGAGAGCGAGCGAGCCCCGGCCGCGCGCGCACTCTCACGTCTTCAAACAACACGAGAGCGGTCCTGCTCTCTCTCCCTCGCGCATATTAATCAAATCAATTGACACGACAGTAAGACCGCAGTTTCACGTGGAGCATTTGGAGATTTTTAGAGATTAAAGAGATACAAGCAGTGCGAGTTATTCGTGTGTTGCAGTTTGGCTGGTGGTTATGTATGTTGCCCGCATACCGCCTCCCATGGCCGAAACTGGTATTACAACACCTGTCGGGCCGGGGCTAGTAATGCTAATGCTAATTTAGGTTGATATCTCTGCAACACTATAACTTTTCATTTTTGTAATGACATCATCGCCCTTATTTCTTCTCATTCTTTTGATGCGTGTAGCTCATTTTTTGGATATTTTTACCTCAATTATTACACATGGCACCTTTAGATCTAAGCCATTTTTGGGGATTTCCGCCTGGATTTAGCCAACCCAAATTAAAAAGCATCTTGTTCCCACATGCTTTGGGCTAAATGCACAATTTTAGTGTCATTTTACAGGGAACCCTTTGCAGTTTCATAAAACAGTGCTAAAATTGATAAACATTTAAGCATATGTTGTCTGAGCTTTAATGAACACAAAAAAAAAGGCGCTTTTTGATTTTTTGTTTTTTAATTAATTTTTGAAAGTGGATAGCTCAGGCCATGTAGGTCATAGTGACAAGCAGACAAGTATGGCTATTTCCTCTAGATGGCAGCAAACACTGAAAAAAAGAATTATTTCTCTATAATATAAAATGAAAAAGATATTCAAACATATCTGAAGGGTGGAATATTGCCTTTTTTTATGTAATTTCTACCTACCCAAATCTAAACTCTTCTCATAGCCAAACCCATTGGTCCATATGCAATATTCCAGTGTAATTTTAAAGAAAACCCTTTAAAATTATATAAAACACTGCTGAATGTGATAAATATTATAGTATATGTTGTCTGTGCTATAGTAAACAAAAAGAAAAAAATAGGCGCTTTATGATTTTGATAATTTTATTCTTTCAGAAGATACCAGACTTATCATTTGAGACATTATTTGACTAAAATCTGTGGTCTATTACCATCTTGAAAAGGATCATAATCCTCCAGATGTATTTCATTCATTATATGGGCATCAGTTTTGTCATCTGTGTTGTGTATCACCTCAACATCACCGGCCAGCCTCCTGGAGATCTGATGCCAGCTGTGCCAACTCTGTGTTTCAGGTTCTATTGAAGATGTGGCACTGTTGGCACAAAGAAATCACTGTTTATACATAGTTTCTGCACTGTAATAATATAACTTTCACAATATCAAAATGTAGATTTACTGCAATTACTATTTTATTCAACTTATGCAAAGTGAAACTAAGTATTACGCAATAATAGACATTATTGCGCAATACTAAAAACATTCGACATTTATATTCAAATAATAGTTTATCAGATTGGTTGCTGTGCTTTCACATTTCAAACTAACAATAACTATATCAAAAAATGTATATACATTGCTGAAAACTCATAGGGTTTCCGTAACTTACCCAAACACTAGTCCTCAGAATGCGCACTCCAAACGTCTGCAAATCTTCCATTTAGAACAGTTGCACTTGCAAAGCTCGCGTTTATAAATGTCATTGATGCTTTTATATTTCTAGATGCAATAATAGAGATCAAAACAATTCATACACTGTAATATAACGCGCGATATTCGCGGATATTTCTGTAAACAGATCTGGAATTTCCCCGGAAGTGACCGCGGGACCGCGTCCGTCACTCCCATAGACATAATATAATACATAGACGCCCTATTGGCCGCTGGAGCGCACGTCAACGGCGCCGCCATATTGGGGATGGCAACTTTCCCATACCTCTCATACTGGGAATGAGAAAAATGCCTGTTTTTGTGCGCTGCTTGGGGCTGTACAAATCGCCACACAATTGAAAAAAGCTTTCGAGGAATTATCTTTCACAGGCAAGACTGAATGTTTGTTTTTGGTTGTATTTGGTCATTATTTAATTAGTAATAGTAACGTTCAGAGGATAAATTAAAAAATACTACTGTTATTGTGTCACGAAATATAGTTTTAATAGTTTTTCAGTCGACAATGTAGTTGTTTAAAGCTTAAATATGTGGTTTGTTTATAAAGATAGTGCCTATTTAAAAATTTGATCTGACAGTTTCGGAGTTGTACGACGCGATCACCGGGCGCTCGGCGCTCATTAAGCCCGCAGAGGACAGCCGTACCTCGGCCAGAGCATCTGAAGTTTGCCGCCGGCTCGGATGTCTCTAGTCTAGTGATTAAACATGAGATATTATTCGTCTCATGTTTCGTCTAAAGTTTCATAACTTTATATTTAGGCTTTTTTTAACGTTGTATCCTGCTGTATGTTTGACTGAAGCTACTTCTGCTATTACTGATCAATAAAACTGAAATTTAACAAAAAGAGTTAAATATTAAATATAAGTCACTATTTAACTTATTTTTTATTGTGTATATTCTGTAATTGATATTTCTTATTCTATTGCTATTATTATAGTATTATTAATAAACCATATGCTATTATCAATATTTTTGTGATTGTATTATTGTATGATATTATATAATTATACTATTCATTACTATTTTATTTGCTGTATACTATTTGTTTATGTTATTGACTAAACTATTTACTATTACTTCTCACAAATGTTAGTTGTACCATAACATATGTATTAGCATAAAGGATCCATCAGTTATCTTTGTTATTGCTCAAATCTGGTCAATCACAGAAAATGCTTTTTCCACAATAAGAAAACTTAAATTATATCTCAGTATGGGGGTCTTCATCATTCTTATCCAAGAATAAAAAGCCAGATACATGACAAGTCTGAGCTTTGACCATTCTTTATTAAAACAAATATTTTACAAGTGTAACTATTGAGATTTTAAATAACTAGAGATGGAACTTTTTGTACACCACATACAAACCACTGAAATCGGTTGATAAATATAAAAACAGTTTTTGTTTTTATCCAGAAAAAAAAACGCAGCTCACCCTTGATTACAGTGCAGTCTTGCCCTCCGCAAAATGGCGGACCCGTTGACGTATCGCAGCAACGTTCCAAAGCGGCCAATAGGGCGTCTATGTATTATATTATGTCTATGGTCACTCCGGTATCCCCCGGTCTGTTGAATGGCTGCGGCAGACATGTGACGCGTGCTGAGTTCCTGTTAAGATCTCTATATCATAATAAAAGCCTTTAGCAATAGCTAGAGCAAAGAACGTATATTTACAAGAAGCGAAAGCCAATAGAACGTTCCATTGCAACACCAGCGCCCAGCAGCAGCGCTACGCTTCCGCCATTTTGGGGTGAAAGCCACTCGGCAGTCATATATTATACATATATTTAGTCCAGTGCAGAGGTCATTTTTAGGTTGAAATAATTATGTAAAAAGAGGGGCAGCGCCAGATGATGTTTAACGCAGGTGCCGAGGGGGTACGTGCTAGATCATTGACAGGGGGACCTGCGCACTTATAGCCTATATTGTATACTATTATTAAATGAGCAAAACTTCAATATTTAATATTCAATAATTTTAATTATCACAACTAGTGTTTTAATTTTACTAAATCGAATAAGCACAACATTCAGCATTCAATCTACAAATTATTATTTATAATGTTATTTCGACATAATATCTCGTTATTTCGACATACATAATATGTGTGTGCAACATAATCAGAGAGTAGCCTATTTCTTTTCGTTTGGAATAGTTTCGTTTAAAGATTTAGTTGCAAGCTTTCTATATTTCTCATGTCTGAGGCATATTTCGGTTAATTTATGATGAGATGCGCTCAAGTTCACGAGCAATGCAAGTGACCGCGCCGTATGTCATGATTATATGGTCTGCTATATTTGCTTATAAATCCAGGTAATTTGTTGATTTTTTTTTTTTATTAAGATACAATTTACACAAAACGAAATTAATTTTAAAGAAAGGCTTTCTACAAAACACAACATAGGCTAATGACTCAAAATCATGTATGACCCACTTCATGTCTCCCGATATCATATCCTACTCATGCTGTTCACTTTTCATAATCAACATGGGGAAAAACACATTATAATGTTTGAACAAATATGAAACTAAATGCGCTTATTTAATGGCTACAACAACACGTAGCCTATAGTTATAGTAGGCATACAGACTCTCTATTTACAACTATTAGGCCTATTTAACAGCAATAGAAATAGCTTTACAGAAAACTTCTTATATCGTATATTAATGACCGTTAAAGCAAGACTATGTAAACAAAAACACAGCCACTGTACAAAATTGTGGCAATTATAGGATAACGGACACAATCTATCATAAAGATCATCATGTTTGTAGGATGATCCAGGGATTAAAACGTACAAAATATATTTCAGGCCAAGTGGAGTTGGTAACTAATAATAGTAGTAAATGTGTAAAGTTGCATAAAATGGAAATATTCAATAATGCAAGAAAAAACTACCTCAAAAAACTGTTATCTGTGCTGTTGTCCAGTAACTCCCGTTTGAATCTTCATCCCAAAATGGCGGCCGCGCTGCCGAAGCGCCACCTAGTGGCTGTTACCAGAAAAGCATCAGAGTTTCGCCTCTTGTGCTTCTATACTCTTTGGCTAGAGTAAGCACAGGATCTGTAATGTACATGACTTGGAGATCTGGTGAAGTGCGTCGCTTACGCGCTCATCGCGCGTCTGCTCTCAGTTCGTTCGAAATAGATTTTCTCACCAACAAAAGCTCACAGAAACGTGAAAATGGTCTCATTTGAAAGATAACATCCTAAGCTAGAAGTTGATATAGATTATGTGGCTGTATGCGGCTCACTGAAGCCGACATCGGAGCAGGTATGTGATACTTTTATCTGTCACCTCTTTTTGAATGTATTTTACTGTGTGATTGTTTAGAAGATATTTCGATCTATGATTGTCTCACAATGTAATAACCTACATTGTCACATTCCTTAGAATGAGAGCTTTATTGTAATATATGATTTAACTTATTTGTGAAATAAATAACAAATAAATATTTGTAGAAAGATTTCTTCGCAATCATAAAGCGGAAATATTTGCCTGGGACCAATGCATATTTAAGCTAATATTTCATTTGATATGTATCATAAAACCGAAAGTGATGGTACTCTGTGTAAAGTATAGATTCTAAGCTTTCAAATGATACCAAGAACTACTTGATACCTTATTTGGAAGACTATTAAAATAACGTACGAAAATCATAAAGATTTTTTATCCCGGTACCGGGATGGTGGAGTTTAAGGTTAAGGGAAAGGTATTTTTTTTATTTTTTTATTTTTTTGTTTGTTTGTTTGTTATGTTAAGTGCTCCCTGAAGAGATGAGTTTTCAGTTGTCTTTTGAATGCTGGCAGGGATTCTGCATTCCGGATGAAGGTGGGGAGATCATTCCACCAGCATGGAACCGTGAATGAGAAAGTTCTGGAGAGTGATTTTGTGGCTCGCTGTGATGGTACCACAAGCCACCGCTCATTGACCGATCGTAGGCTTCTGGTAGGGATGTAGACTCCTAGGAGTGAGTGAAAGTAGGAGGGAGCTGAACCTGTGGTCAATCAGATTTAATTTACTAAGATTTAATTTACTTCAGATTTAAATTACTTCATCAGATTTAATTTACCTCTCCAACCTTGGTGAGTGGGCCGAGCTCTGGACTAGTCTGATTCGGGTGGCTGATGGCTGTATGGATGCACTTGCTCTCAGTGTTCAGCTGTAGAAGATGAAGCAGAGACAAAGGACAATAAAGAGAAAGTCCTGGGAACGTGATACTAGAGAGGATATTTGACATCTGAATAAAAAAATAAACCATTCTACTGTTGACAGAAAGAAACCTTGCTTAAAAACTCAGACACCTTTTCTGATATTAATGTTCATCAGTGCTGTTGAATGGGTGTCTATCCATACATGTAACCAAACAACTTAGCATTCACATTAAACTAACATACAGATCCAATGCAGACAGTCCAATTGTTCTTAAAAACCAAAGTGATGCCTCTGGTGAAAAGACCCTCTAAACTGTAAGGACCTTGCAAGTCATATTTGGGTGGGGTTCACTGTTTGATACACATACACTCAGATATTAAACTGACTGAAGCTTGAAAGCATGTTTAGACAATGTCCTTCCATTTCATTGTCCACATAAAGCATGTTCTACTCAGGCGGCCACACACAGTGAAATAGGTTGGTAGATTTTTCATTGTCCACAAAGCATGTTCTACTCAGGCGACCACACACACGCACACACACACACACACAGTGAAATAGGTTGGTAGATTTAACATTTTGCCACAAGTAACTTCATTACGTTGTACATTTAATTTACCTCTCCAACCTTGGCGAGTGGGCCGAGCTCTGGACTAGTCTGATTCGGGTGGCTGACGGCTGTATGGATGCACTTGCTCTCAGTGGTCGGCTGTAGAAGATGAAGCAGAGACAAAGGACAATAAAGAGAAAGTCCTGGGAACGTGATACTAGAGAGGATATTTGACATCTGAATAAAAAAAAAATAAACCTTTCTACTGTTGACAGAAAGAAACCTTGCTTTAAAACTCACTGACACCTTTTCTGATATTAACAGAGTAAGATATTTATTAAAATTTATCTTTTGTGAAGATATACCTCTTCAGTATCATCAATTGTGGATGGGGGATTTGATATACCGCAAATCTTGGGAGCCATTTCATCATCAAGGCCCTGTATAAAAAAAATAAAAAAATAAAAATAAAAAAAAGATATTATAATAAATATCTTGAAGAAAAGATGTTCCCTCTGTAGCATTCAGCGAAAATATATCATGGCTGTATTTCTGAGAGTGTTTTGTGGAAAACATGTAGTCTCTGAAATGGTTCTTTGGTTACTGAACAGGCCACATGACTACAGTCTGTGTAGTAGACTATGAAAGCTATACTCTGAAGAATACAGGATTTGATTACTTCGTTCTTTATCTATTGCCAGCCCACTTGCCAGAATGATTGCACTTCTATAATAAGTGGCTGTAAGCACAAAGTGACTTTTTAGTCATTTTATAGTTCTTAATTTTGCTATGATCCTTTTTGAATGACATCTTATGAATGTTCATCAGTGCTGTTGAATGGGTGTCTATCCATACATGTAACCAAACAACTTAGCATTCACATTAAACTAATATACAGATCCAATGCAGACAGTCCAAATGAAATATTTAGTAATAAACTTTTATGACAGAAATATCACTACATGTAGCTTAAATAATTGAATTCCTTCATTATCAACACTTTAATAGCCTAATGCTAATGTATAGAAGAGCGATTTAAAGGTGCATAACGCAGGTCTCTGAGTTTTTGCAGAACTACACCCCCTCTGGCGACAAGCGAAACTGCAACCAGAGGTGTGCACGCTCATGGAGCACACGCACGCTTGCACGAGCACGAGCTGTTCATAACCAAAGGAGCATCAGCCGCACAAATCTTTTGTTTACAGTCATAATGTCTTCAGATGTTATAAAGTTATAAATCTGGAAGTCATTTTACATATATGAAAGGAAAGGCATTTGAGTAAATTACACACTTATGTGTGAGGGGAAAACGGGGGTAGAAGAAAACTTCAGTTTTTGTTTCCATCTATCTCCATGTTGAACTGTTTTATGCGTTTACTGTATCCACTTATGATTGTATTATTATGGAAACACGTTCATGAACAATTAAGTTATTAATTTGTAAAAGCTTAAAATAATAATCATACCATACACAGTTGGTCAACAAAGTACACTCAAATGTCTCAAGGTAATAAACAATCAAATGGCACTATATCCGCTTTCATAACAAGTAGTTATAGGAACTTAGTTATAGGAACTGTCCACTTCTAAACAGTTCTAAGAACTACTCTCCCCCAAACTCAGTTTTGCTGTTTGCTGTCGCACCCAGTGGCCAGAACCGAGTGACGCGAGCACGGCGGCGGCGGCGGCACATACAACAACAACAAACCAGCATGGAGGAGGCTATCGCAATGTTCCTGTTCTGCCTACCGGGACCTTAATAACGGAGTACGAACGGCGGCGTTTAAAGACTATGGTGGAAAGTCTAAAGTAATATGATGGAAGAAGATAGAAGAGCAGAGCGCAGGCAAAGGACGTTAGCAAAGAACACAAGGCTACCGGTAGGCTATACACAAAAACATAGTTAGCATCTTTTATGGGACATGTTTTATGTTGTACTATTCTTCCGAAGACAATTCCTAGTTTATGAACCTGTTCACTGACAATGGTAACGTTAGTCAAATCAATTCTGATTGTACATTTATCTAGCTTAGGCTAAAGCATTACACATTTTACGTATCGTCATTTGTTGTCATAGATTTGCCGCATCAGACATTAGAGACCGGGGTATATCTTACCGTTTTATCAAGAAAAAAGCCAACTGAGGATCCAGTTTGAGCCCTAGAGCACACCGGAGATCTATCCATTTGTTGAAAGCCTTCCCGATGCTGACTCTCGTCTCGTCTTATTCCGACGCCTGACTCCAATTTGGCCCTTTTGGTCAATAACTAGACAAAAGTTTTCTTTTCTTTGTCTTACGTGGAGTTTGCGTTGGGGTTTGGAATGAACTACAAGCCGGTCTCTTTGAATCCATCTTCTACTTTTGTCGAAAGTTGACTAAAGTTTTGTCGCTCGAGTTGTCTTTGCTGATATGGAGAATGGCGGCTAACAATAACAAACCTGCGAGACATCGCCTGGTGAGCGTGAACGCGCATGACGTCACGCCCAGTCTCAGATTCGAGCCCGAATCCCTCTTATATATTTTACTGTACAGGACTATAGAGGCAATCTCAGTGATCAGAGAAGGGCTCATTCAGCCCATCAGGCAATTGTTTACGCATGTATGGGTTAAAAAACGGGTATTTTTAACATGAAATGTTGCGCAATGCACCTTTAAGTGTGAATTGGAATGTTTGAAATGTAGTGATGTGTCGTTCGCGAACGATCTGTTCATTGAGTGTATCAGTAAATGTGTGCGTCTATATGGGCCATAAACAGATACTCGCGGTGACGCGGTCTACCCATCAATAGATGTTTCTCTGCCCATCAACAGATATACATTGTGCATCCATACCCATTAATTGTCCATCAGTTTACTTTGGATAATGTAGGCTATGCTAACAGTTTTGCATCATGCTTCTCCAGCACCTCGGAGCACGCAGTGTCGTTCATGTCTCAGTGCGATTGAGAATCATACTGAGTAAGTGCATAGACGTAATATTTTACAGATGAAATGTAGCCTAATTGTGTTTAGATCATCATAATGTAAAAGTTCCTATTCTTGTGTGAAATTACAAAGAACGTCTTTTTTTATCCATGGCAATTTGTGATTGATAATGATAATAATACAGTTTATTTGATTGTGTTATCAGCATGCTCACACTTTTTCTTTATTCTTTTTATAACAGATGTGACAATGAACACCAGTTCCGAAGAGAGCCAAGGCAAAGAAGCAGGCAAGCAACAGGCAGTCAGTCCGCAACTGAGCTCTGTAGACTCGCATTCACCCATGAGTTTATTCAAACAATTTTTCAAACAATGGTGGCATGCAAAGCACACACAGGTATGGCACAGTAGCATACATGAAAGCCAAGCCAACCAGGTGGGGTTTCAAGTTGTTTGTTCTTGCAGACTCATACAGTTGTGCTGCTTAATTTTAGTTTTTTTTTAGGATTCTTTGAATAAAAAATAAAAAAAACAGGACCCTTTTTTTTTTAAAGGATGTGTTAAGTGATAGGAAAGATTTCTATTTGGAATAAATGCTGTTCTTTTTAACTTTTTATTCATCAGTGAATCATTCTTAGTTCAGGCTGCCTCAAAGCACCTTGATGGGCCATTAGGGGAGTGTCTTTAGTCTCCCCAGGTGTAAATTACGTTAATATTCATGGACATTCACACATACCACGCATACAGCAGTGCTGACCAAAAACTGACGTAAGAAATTTAAATCGTTATATTGATGTTTGTGGAAGAGTGGTCAGAATGATTTTCACTTCACTGTGAAGTAAAAACTCTAGGCTACAAGAATAGTAACTCAAAAGTATTGTGGACAACTATTCAGTATGTGTTAAATGGCCTTATTGCAGTGACATTTTTTCCCCCAAAACATACTAACCACGCATAATATTTTTTTTCTATAAAATGCAAACATGTACATCCATTTTGCTCACATATTATTGTAGCAGAGTTTGTGCTGAATACAGCAAATTTATATGTTGGCAAATGGTATGTTTTTAGTAGCTGAAATAAGCACAAATGTCAGAGCATGTCAAAACATATCAAGGGCCCTAAAAACACCTCAGACCCCAGATGGTTAAAAGAATCAGATCTCCTCAGATGAGGAATTGCCAGACGAGATGATTGGCACTGCAAGACAGCAACTCTTGATAGAGGTACAGTATATACTCAACAAACAGCCAGTGCGGTGGATGACTGGAGTGTGGTTGTCATAATCTTTTTTTATAATTAATTGTCCATATGGGTAGTTTGGCATGCCCTGTTTTGAAATTGCCATTGTGCTCTTAAATGAAAATTGCAGATTTCCACATTTAAAACAACAAGCAACATAACAAATGAACAAACTCAAGTGTTCCAGTGTCTGTCATTATGCTTGTCTGCGATCCACATGGTTCTACTAATGTCCATGTCATTTTTTTAAAAGGAGGAGAACCTATACAATTATTCGCAAGAAATACTAACTGGAGTGGAACATGAGAGTTTGCAACTTGTGATCGAAGTATGTATTCTCAAATTACTGCCACCATTGTTTTTGCTATGTTTATTCAGTGGCATTAGTGGGAGTTGTAACATTTGTAACATTTTGAGCCCAGACAAGAGAGCACTAAGTCCAAAATATTTAATGATTTTATATCTTTGGAAAGTTAGAGAGATACTAGGGCTGCACGATAAATTTAATCGCAATCGCCTATAATTTTAACTTAAGTTGCATAGGCTACAGCTGTGTAGCGCATAGAAGCAGTTGGCATGGTTACTATTCATAGAGTGGCTGCCGTTTACTCGCAGAGCGCTTGTTTCCCTGTCTGTTGACCTGAAGAGCGCAGAGCAAACCCGCGGGGCCAAGAGACTACGTTGAGAACATTCCTAAGACCGACATCTTCCCCAATACTCAGCATGCAGTGTGTAGCTATCCACTTCGCTATGGCATAGGGCTGCAGCTAACAATGATTTTAGTTCGAAAGCTTCTATAGATTATCATCGATGCGTCGTTTAGTACAGTGGTTCCCAATCCTGGTCCTGGGGACCCACAGCTCTGCACAAGGCCCCATTTACACTGCATGGTTCAAGTGACCCAAATCCGATTTTTTCCTATCATGTGGCACAGATCGGATATGACCCATGAACGTGTAAGCAGGAAAAAAACGCATGGATTCCGATTTTCTCAGATCGGATCCAGGCCTCACTCATATGTGGTAATAAATCGGATATGAATCGGATATGTGCATTTACGTGTGCCATGTAAGCAGACAAATCGGATATTCCCCAGTAAATGCGAGTCGTACGTCATTAAAAAAGTGACGTCAACTCAGGGGGACACCACCAACTGAGATCACATGACTTATTATAGGCGCGAGGGAGAAGGATACACACAGTGGAGCGATGCGGAGGCTTTTAAGTGTTTTGGGCGAAGAGACAGTGCACGCAAAAATGCAGGGTTGTTACAGAAATAAATCCGTGTTTGAAGACATTTCACGAGATATGGGGAGGCGCGGTTTTAAGCGTTCGTGGCTACAGTGCCACCATAAGATACAAAGCTTAAAAAAAACAAATATACAAAGCGAAAGCAAAACACTGGGTAATTTTATTCGCATCTGCATCCATTGTATTTCGTGCTGTTTTACTTCCTTTTCCGGGTCAGAACGTCTACATTTGATGGTTTCAGCAGTGCATAATGTAAATGCAAAAATCGGATACGGGTCACAGATGATGTAAGCGGGTCGTCAAAAAAATCGGATATAGTCAGAAAATCGGATTTGGGCATCAAGACCTGCAGTGTAAATGCAGCCTTTATGTCTCTTTTATCTGACACACCCAGTTCAGTTCACAGAGCTCTTTCCTAATGAGCTGGTGATCTGAATCAGGTGTGTTAAATGAGGGAGACATATAAACTGTGCAGAGCTGTGGGTCCAAATCTGGCTAGGCCAGTATACCTTTTTAGTTCATATACCTTTCAAGGGGGAGGAGTTCATTGAGGGGGAAGAAACAAAGCAAATGGAAAGGCACGATTCAGCTGGTTACAGGAAATTCTTCAGGCCTGATCTCATCAGCATAGTAATAGCATAGCAATAAAATAGCAGGCGTTAAAACTTGCTCAGCATGAGATTTCCCCCGGTGAGACATGAGAAACAGGATGGAGCAGAACTTCCCGTACTGAAACTCAAAGACGAAAGGTGTAACATCAGAGCTTTGAGATGGTAATCCACTCAGCATGGTTAGATCAACAAAGGCCCAGCTGAAGTGACAAGAGACACCTTGATTGCTTCAAAACTGAAAAAACAGTGTGCAATGTTCTCATTTACAATACTATCTATATTGGAAGTTAAATTAAACCTTTTAATAAATTTATATTTCTACACTACACAACTTTCAGCTTCGGCCTATGGCCGATAGCCGTGCTGTTCACACTACACAACTTGCCGTCTTGTGACGGTAGTCTTGAAGTCGTTGTGGCGTTCACACTACATGACTGATCGGTGACAGAGGGTCACACACTACATGAGCTGACAGCGCCTGTCTCACCCAACGCTGGTCTCCAAATCACATTTTGTCAAGAAAACACACGTGAAATGTGAAGCGCGAAATAAGCGATCCTGAACACGAAACAGCTGTTTGTTATAGACAACGAATCTGTGTGAAAGAATGGATTATTAGCACACGCAGTTAGCAGGGATTGTCTGAGCTACAGAGAGAGCTGGAGGGGAGTAAAAAGCTCCCCAACACCCAGTTAACTCATGACTGTGACGTTACAACTCACGGCCCAAAAAGGAGAACAACAAACACACGTGCACATTTTCAGCTGAGGACTGCGGATTACTTTGGCTTCAACTCAACAATCAATCATAATTTCCGTTAAATGCTAAAGTTGCTGTTACTGTTACCTTGTCTGTGGTCCGCTGGCAGAACACTGGGTGCTTTCTAATCAGGTGCCGTCGTGCTGTTGCCGAGGGGACATAAGATTCGTTCTACTGTGGACGGACAGCAAAATAACAGAAATCAAAGAAAGGGGAATTCCAAGGCACTCTCAATTGAAAAAGTTAAAAAGCCTTTATTCTTATGGCTTGGTCAAGTAAACCATCTAAAAAACTCCAACGCGTTTCGGCTACATGCCTTCTTCTGGGAGTTTTTGGTTTAAACTCCCAGAAGAAGGCATGTAGCCGAAACACGTTGGAGTTTTTTAGATGGTTTACTTGACCAAGCCATAAGAATAAAGGCTTTTTAACTTTTTCAATTGAGAGTGCCTTGGAATTCCCCTTTCTTTGATTTTTGGTATTTAAGTTTCCCATACAAAGAGCACCTCTATCTAAATCAAACTTTGGAGTCCAGGAAGCGCTCCTCTACCCCTTCCGTTTTTAGCAAAATAACAGAGTTGTTGTTTTCTTTTAGCTTTAAATAATCCCATACTTCGGATAATTTCTTCTTCGTCCCTCGCTATTTTCTCTTTTCCTCCACTTTGCAAACAGCAGCATCATAATCACGTCGTGTTCACACAGCGTAAGCGCCGTGTGAAACAGTGTGCTATATAGTTATATGGATTAAACGAAGCCTCGATGCATTTTAGTAATTGATTTAATCAATGAATCGTTTCAGCCCTACTATGGCATTTAATCGCTTGTCTTGCTTTTATCTACACTCACCTAAAGGATTATTAGGAACACCTGTTCAATTTCTCATTAATGCAATTATCTAATCAACCAATCACATGGCAGTTGCTTCAATGCATTTAGGGGTGTGGTCCTGGTCAAGACAATCTCCTGAACTCCAAACTGAATGTCAGAATGGGAAAGAAAGGTTATTTAAGCAATTTTGAGCGTGGCATGGTTGTTGGTGCCGGACGGGCCGGTCTGAGTATTTCACAATCTGCTCAGTTACTACAATTTGCAAGAACTCACCAAAATTGGACAGTTGAAGACTAGAAAAATGTTGCCTGGTCTGATGAGTCTCGATTTCTGTTGAGACATTCAGATGGTAGAGTCAGAATTTGGCGTAAACAGAATGAGAACATGGATCCATCATGCCTTGTTACCACTGTGCAGGCTGGTGGTGGTGGTGTAATGGTGTGGGGGATGTTTTCTTGGCACACTTTAGGCCCCTTAGTGCCAATTGGGCAGCGTTTAAATGCCACGGCCTACCTGAGCATTGTTTCTGACCATGTCCATCTCTTTATGGCCACCATGTACCCATCCTCTGATGGCTACTTCCAGCAGGATAATGCACCATGTCACAAAGCTCGAATCATTTCAAATTGGCTTCTTGAACATGACAATGAGTTCACTTTACAAAAATGGCCCCCACAGTCACCAGATCTCAACCCAATATAGCATCTTTGGGATGTGGTGGAACGGGAGCTTCGTGCCCTGGATGTGCATCCCACAAATCTCCATCAACTGCAAGATGCTATCCTATCAATATGGGCCAACATTTCTAAAGAATGCTTTCAGCACCTTGTTGAATCAATGCCACTTAGAATTAAGGCAGTTCTGAAGGCGAAAGGGGGTCAAACACAGTATTAGTATGGTGTTCCTAATAATCCTTTAGGTGAGTGTACTTCTCCCACAAGCTACATCCAGCTAGTCTGCCAAAGCCTCCCTCTACTGCTTGTTTCGGTGGTGATTTGCAGGCTGATCAACATCCTGCCCCTCCTGTGACCCATGGTTTGACTGTATGTGTATTTAGAGCCAGTGATCAACGGACTTTCAAAATAATAATAATAATAGAAACTGCGTTAAGATCAAATAAATATTGGCGTTAATAATTCATGTGTTAACCCTCTGAGGTCGGCCGTCACGGGGGCGTGATGAGCTCACTTTTTTCCTTATCAGTGCAAAAGAGACTCAAATTACTCTGTTGATTTTTTATCTTACATTTAAGTGTTGTACATCATTAGATCCTGTTTAGTTTCTATTTTGTTTGTGGGTACTCACAATAAAAACAAAGTGTTGTGCTTTTCGTCAAATAAAGAAAAATAAACATGATGCGCGTTTTACCTTCTCTCCTTCAGTGAAGTCCATTCTGAAACGCGTCGGAAAAAATAACTGTTACTCTGTCAATACTTGTCACAGAGATACGAGATATGTCTCTTTATGAAGCTGAGATTCTCTTCTTTTAAATGAAGTAAGCTACTAAAAAAATATTTCCAGTTTATGTAATCCGTTTGAAACCAAGGAGAGTTACAGTTTTTTCGCTCTCCCTTCATTATAGATAATTAGGTGAGCCCGCCACACCCCCAGCGCTTTTGACATGGTAAATAGGCGATATGCATCGCACACGCGCCACGCCCCCGATAAATGCCATAACAACAGAAGATGATAGTTCATCGCGTTTCAGGGATGGAAGCACGCTACTCCTTCAGAGGATTATGGACAGCGGGGAATAATTAACCTTTTCCTCAGTGGAATTTGAAACTCAGACGACGAACGGCTGCATTTTGAAGAACGAACGGTTGCATTTTGAAGAACGAATTGACCCCGAGGATAAGTTCGGAGTAAGTTGTTTAGTGTTTTGTATTTCCTTTTCTGATCATAGAGCTCAAATGCATTTTCAGACTATATTTTGCCTAGTAAATATTACCTCACAACATTCAGTTTTAAATAGCTGCTTAGGTTATAATGATTTAGTGAAATATATCGATCTGCAAGTTTTGTTTGTGTTCTTCTGTGGTCTAGTGGTTAGATCGGTTGCCAAGCGTGTCAGAGGTTATGGGTTCGAATTCGCCCTCGGCAACTTTTTTTTCTCTCATCAAAACCGAATATGTTCATCATACAGTCTATATCAAACACACACGTATATAGGACACACTTTGTGTGCATTTTATTTTGTGATTTCACCGGAATGAATAGTGTCCGCAATGGCTTTAGATTGAAGAGCACGTCCTAAGAGCGAGTGAAGATTGCGCGTCGCCACAAGAGACTGTATCCATGACACTGATAGCAGCGGACACGAGCGCTCAGCTTGAGTTCAAAAACAAAACATTTTAACGCTAGATCTCTGATTTAAGAGCGGACTAAATGAATGCTCTACTAGTTAACTGGAGATGTTTTATTTGTACTACAGCCGTTCATTGAGTGTATCAGTAAATGTGTGCGGTCTATGGCCATAAACAGATACTCGCGGTTACGCGGTCTACCCATCAATAGATGTTTCTCCGTCCATCAACAGATACATTGTGCATCTATAATCATAATTTTCCATCAGTTTACTTTGGATAATGTGCTAACAGTATTTTGCTTTTGTTTTGTTGTGTTTACATCGTCACCATCAGCCTTCAGAAATCATTCTGATATAATTTTTTTTTAAATCAATGTTGTAAACAGTTGTGCTGCTTAATTTTTTTTAACCTGTGATAGTTTTTTAGGATTCTTTGAATGCACTATATATATATATATATATATATATATATATATATATATATATATATATATATATATATATATATATATATATATATATATATATAAAAAAAACAAGTTTGGTCTTTTTATGTTTGTTTTTTTTTTTTAAAGGATGTGTTAACTGATATGAATGACTTTAAGTCTTTATGTTCTTAGGAAAGATTTCTATTTTGAATAAATGCTGTTCTTTTTAACTTTTTATTCATCAGTGAATCATTAGTTCAGGCTGCCTCACAGCACCTTGATGGGCCATTAGACATTGGGGAAGTGTCTTTAGTCTTCCCAGGTTTAAATCACATTAATATTCATGGGCATTAACACTCCCACGCATACAGCACTGCTGCCCCAAAAACTGATGTAAGAAATTCAAATCGTTATATTGATCTTTCTGAAAGTGTGGTCAGAATGATTGTCACTTCATTTTGAAGTAAAAATTCTAGCCTACAAGAATAGTAACTCAAAAGTATTGTGGACAACTATTCAGTATGTGTTAAATGGCCTTATTGCGGTGACATTTTTTTTCCCAAAACGTACTAACCACGCATATTTTTTTTTTTCTATAAAATGCAAACATGTACATCCATTTTGCTCACATATTATTGTAGCAGAGTTTGTGCTGAATACAGCAAATTTATATGTTGGCAAATGGTATGTTTTAAGTAGCTGAAATAAGCACAAATGTCAGGGCATATCAAAACACCTAAAGGGCCCCAAAACAGCTCAGACCTCTTAGGGTTAATGCGTTAACTTGCCCAGCCCTAATTAATATATATTATATTCATACAAACAGTATATAATTAACTGAACATTATACTCTTTATTCTAAGTTATAATATTATACTAATACACTCATGTATACTAGTTCCCCTTCCAGGTTGTTGATAGTCTCTACAGTGGTCAGATGTAGAATTAGACAAAGCCAGTGTGCCAATATTTTCTCCTTCTAGCCGCCTCCTCCTGAAGGTAACACACTTTTCTCATAAAATTACTTAAATCAATTAATTGATTATCAAAATAGCTGGGAATAAATGTAATATACAACTATTTGATTAATAATTGCTGCTGTAGTTACAGCCCTACAAATATGTCAACTCCCTGCTTACATTACGTCTCATAAATGGATAGTACTTTAGGAAAAAAATTCAATTAAATTCTATTTATAAAGCACCGATTCACAACAGCCGATTCACAACAATTATCTCATAGCTCTTTTCATATAAAGCAGGTCTAAACCAGACTCTGCTGATCAATCTTATATAATACGGGATCTCATCCCGTCCTTCGGATGAGACGTTAAACCGAGGCCCTGACTCTCTGCGGTCATTAAAAATCCCATGGCACTTCTCGTAAAGAGTAGGGGTGTAACCCCGGTGTCCTGGCCACATTCCACCCATTGGCCCCTGCCAATCATGGCCTCCTAATAATCCCCATCCACTGAATTGACTCTATCACTCTCTCTCCTCTCCAACTATAGCTGGTGTGTGGTGAGCGCACTGGCGCCGTTGTACTGTGGCTGCCATCGCATCATCCAAGTGGATGCTGCACACTGGTGCTGGTTGAGGAGAGAACCCCTGATATGATTGTAAAGCGCTTTGGGTGTACAGAAGTACATATGAAAGCGCTATATAAATGCCTCATTCATTCATTCATATAATACTGTCTTGTTTCAAAAGGAACATGAGTTGTATTCAAATGGAGAAGTTTCAAAAGTGGGAGAACACACTGCACATGAAAGTCAGCAGCCTTTGATAGAGGTGCATTCTCTATAGTCACTGTATAATTGTACATTTCATGTTATTTTTAATGTACTAATGTACATGTCATATCCTTTATAAGGATGAGGCCCACTCTGATTACTTACAACATGTGGCAGATGTACCTAAATAAAACGATGAGATTCGACATCTTGCAAATGAGGTACATTTTGAATGAAATCTTGAAGTTACATAAAAAGACTACTCTGGAATGACTGTGACATGTGAGAGCTAATTGCCACTTGGGAGATTGCCAAATTTAGGTTCCAGTACTTTCACTCTGCATGTCTCTGCCAGGTTTACTCAAAGCTGCGTAGCTAAGAAGCAGTGGAACCAAATACCAAACTCGCCAAGCTAAGCGCTGCCGTAACTAGCACAACGACCAGATAACTCACATGACTGGTTCAAGCAGACAAAACATGGGAACCTGGACCCATGTCGAGATTAGATTACCCTGGTAGTAATCTTTTATTAATCTCCAGTATTATTACATTGTTTGATACAATATTGTTTTATTTGATATTATGTAAATGTGATTTTTTATTTTATATTGGTTTTATTATTACCATATGGTACTTGTATTTATATTGTTTAAAGATTTAAGTTAATATTGTGTCCAGTTTGGCCCTGTAAATAAAAGGGTATTATTTTTTGATAAAGTGTGTGCGGTTTAGTTTTCTTAAGTACTGATTCAAGAACCGTTTAAGCACCGGAACGTTTAAAAAATACAGAGTAGGTACTGGTATCAGATAAAACCCAACCGATACCCAACCCTATTATTGTACGACATATCACAACCTGAAATGATTTACAAATTACAGTGTAGCATAACGTTAAGAGATTGTGATATTTAGCACAACAAGCTAGCTTAGCTCTAAAGAGAACTTGTTCCTGCACATGTGCAGTAGAGTCTTCTGAGGATTAAAGTTTGATAAATGTTCAGTGTTTCCCCTAGGATGGAGTTGTAGCATTTTAACCATATCTGTGAACACATAATAGGAAACGCCAGAGCAGATAATGAATAAATAACAACAACCAGAAAGCATAGGGACTAAACTTGCTAAAAAAATGTGTCTAGGGAGGGACTATAACCAATAGATTTTGTAAAAATTATTTAGTTTCAGTGTCCATCCTCTCTCCACAGTGATTTTAGATTCATGGCACAGCACCAGTGTTAATTTTGACTTAGACTTAGATTTTGATTTAGTTTTAGTCATAGTATTTTGACTAAAATGCCATTTAATTTTAGTCATGGGTTTAGTTAAATTGTAAAGCATTAATTTAGAATTTCTCTGAAATTTCCAAACCCATATACTCCCTGAGAAAACATCTATTAACCTATTAATATGAATGATTTTTAAGTTTAAACATGCAATACAGATTTAACTACTGTGACTTAAAAAAATATCTTAAAATTAAATAAAACCACTTCTCCTAAAGTATAACAGTCTTCTTTTCAATGAATGATATATGCATTCTTTATAACTACTTGCATACATCATTCTTTCAAGAAGCAGACATATTTATTTGTATGAATTTGTATGAATTAAATATAATTAATCCTTATTAAAGCTATTAAAGCTATTAAAATGGAGCGCAACTGGAAGAAAACAAAACTCGAGGTATTTCGGATTTCATGGAAGGAGAGCTCGATTGCTTACAGAGAGACCTTAAAAGATGCTAGAACTAATTATTTTTCAACCCTATTAGAAGAAAATAAACATAATCCTAGGTATTTACTAACTAAACTAACGAAAAAGAAAGCTTCAAGCCCAGAAGTTTCCAAGAAACACAGCAGTAATGACTTTATGAACTTCTTCACTTATAAGATTGATAATATCAGGGACAAAATTATAACTATGCAACCGTCTACTACAGTATCGCATCAGGGAGTATATTGTAGTCTCCGTGAGGAACATTTTGATTCATTTGTTGCTATTTCTGTCAAAGATACTAGTAAAAGCAGTATCCTCACAACTGTGTTCCTTTTTAGAAAGAAATAATATCTGCGAGGATTTTCAGTCCGGATTTAGACCGTACCATAGTACTGAGACTGCTCTCATTAAAGTCACAAATGATTTGCTCCTATCATCCGATCGTGGTTGTATCTCTCTATTAGTGTTACTTGATCTTAGTGCTGCATTTGATACTATCGACCACAACATTCTTTTAAATAGACTAGAAAACTATGTTGGCATTAGCGGAATTGCACTAGCATGGTTTAAATCATACTTATCTGACCGTTTTCAGTTTGTAGCAGTAAGTGAAGAGATGTCTTATCGATCACAAGTTCAGTATGGCGTACCACAAGGCTCAGTACTAGGACCGCTGCTGTTCACTCTGTACATGCTACCATTAGGAGATAAAATTAGGAAATATGGAATTAGCTTTCACTGTTATGCTGATGATACTCAGCTGTATATTTCTTCAAAACCTAAAGAAAAACTTACAAATTCACAAAATTAACGGAATGCATAGCTGATATATTGGATGACCAGTAATTTTTCCTATTACTAAATTCTGAAAAAACAGAGATTCTAATCATTGGACAAAAAACTTCCTCACCTAATAAACTAGAATACTGTCTAACACTTGATGGCTGCTCTGTTAAGTCTTCGTCGTCAGTTAGGAACCTGGGTGTGCTCTTTGATACCAATCTTTCATTTGAAAGTCACGTGTCTAGTATCTGTAAAACCGCATTTTTCCATCTTAAAAATATATCTAAATTACGTCATATGCTCTCACTGACAAATGCGGAACAATTAGTTCATTCTTTCATGACCTCAAGGCCAGATTATTGTAATGCTCTACTGGGTGGTTGCCCTGCAAGCTTATTAAACAAACTACAGCTAGTTCAAAATGCAGCTGCTAGAGTTCTTACCAGAACCAGGAAGTATGACCATATTAGCCCGGTTCTGTCAACACTGCATTGGCTGCCTATTAAACATCGTATAAATTTTTAAATATTGCTGATTACTTACAAAGCACTAAATGGTTTAGCTCCCCAGTACTTGAGCGAGCTCTTAACGCATTATAGTCCTTCACGTCTATTGCGATCTCAAAATTCTGGCCAGTTGATAATACCTAGAATATCAAAATCGACTGCTGGCGGTAGATCCTTTTCCTATTTAGCACCAAAACTTTGGAACAATCTTCCTAACACGGTCCGGGAAGCAGATACAGTCTGTCAGTTTAAATCTAAACTAAAAACACATCTCTTTGGCTTAGCATACACATAACACATTATAGATTTCTATAATTGAATGTTAGGCTGCATAGATTAGATCAGCCGGAACTGGGAACACTTCCCATAATTCCTGATGTACTTTGTACATCATAAGAAGGATGGCGTCTACGCTAATATTAGTCTCTCTGTTTATCCCGAGGTTTACCGCAGACCGCCGGATCCAGGGCATATCCAGATCTGATGAAGGACCATCACATGGACACGACGACACGCATTATCAGGGCTGTGAAGGCCCATGGACACCTCACCACACTCATCTCCTCACCGGCCGGATGACCCAACCTCCAACTAGATGAACTGGATAATATCGTGAAAGTTCTGATCCCATCTGACTCCTGACATTATGCTGCCTAACTCATAATCATACACTGTTCATTCGTTGGCCAAAGGAGGACTGGCCCCCCGACTGAGCCTGGGTTCTCCCAAGGTTTTTTTTCTCCATTCTGTCACCTGATGGAGTTTTGGTTCCTTGCCACTGTTGCCTTCGCCTTTTGGCTTGCTTAGTTGGGGACATTTAATTTTCAATTGAACAATACTATTACAACATTGTTTTCCTGTTATCTCTGTAAAGCTGCTCTGAAAAAATTTGTATTGTAAAAAGCGCTATATAAATAAAGGTGACTTGACTTGACTTGACCTTTTAACAAACAGTGACATTCTAGACAATTTGGAGCCAGTCTTGTGACTTAGGAATGTGGTGTTAAAATCCGGAATGCTGAATCACATTTGAATGAAGCCCATGAGAGATTAGAAAGATTAATTTGTGTTTGGTTCATCCTTAAATTCTCTACAAGAAGAAGAAGAAGAAGAGTGAGAATAAGAGGGGGAGCTCAAAGAGGAGATGAAGGAGGTAGAGGAAGAGGCCCAGGTAGAAGAAGAGGAGAAGAAGGAGATAGAGGAAGAGGAGAAGAAGGAGATATAGGAAGAGGCCTAGGTAGAGGAAGAGGTAGAGAAGGACTTGAAGAGTTGATAGAACCTGAACAAAGAAGACGAGGACCAAATTTGACTCAAGAGAGAGTATAAAGGGCGGCTTCTGTCACTTTGAGTGATTTATTGCCCTTGATTGACCACGCCCCTTTTTCCCACGCTAAGCCCCGCCCCTTTTTCCCACGCTAAGCCCCGCCCCTTTTTCCCACGCTTAGCTCCACCCCCTTTTCCCACGCTTAGTCCCGTCCCCCTCCCACCCACTTCCGGAGAGATCATGTGACCGTGGGAATTCCCACGGTACGGAACCCCTCCCATTCGAACCGGCTCCGGAACCCCACCCATTCGAACCGGTTCCGGTCCGGGCACTTGTTGTACACCTGTTACGAGCACCTGTCTTGATCAATGTAAAAATGTTCAAAATAATAGAAAAACATTCAAAACAATACATTTTCAATCCTTTTAAGAAGGATAGCAGAAAACAGAGATAGGTTTAGTGTTTTTTATATTAACATGTAGTGATTTAAAACCATTAAATCCATTTATATCATTAAAACATAGTAATGTTCCATTTTACATAAAACATCTGCTTTAAAAAAGTGTTTTCAATCACAATAATAACTAAAACAGCGTGTATTAAAATTATATCAAGTAAATAGTTATGTTTTCTTAAAACATCTAACATCGGTTGTATTAAAATTACATCAAACAAATAGGTCTAATATGTCTTCAGTGTTCA
This sequence comes from Chrosomus eos, assembly GCA_036326025.1. Taxonomy (NCBI): domain Eukaryota; kingdom Metazoa; phylum Chordata; class Actinopteri; order Cypriniformes; family Leuciscidae; genus Chrosomus; species Chrosomus eos. The sequence goes on from CM070822.1 coordinate 28,321,286, forward strand.
CACACACTTGTAAGTTGTTTAAACTGCATTTCTTAAAGTTATCAAAGTGTTTTAGTTCTTAAAACATCTAACATCGATTGTATTAAAACTATTTCTATCATACATTTACAACTATTTTCTATCATACATTTCACCTGTTACGTGTATCTGACTTGATCAATGTAAAAAATGTTCAAAATGATGGAAAAACATTCAAAACAATACATTTTCAATCCTTTTAAGAAGGATGGCAGAAAACAGAGATAGGTTTAGTGTTTTTTTATATTAACATGTAGTGATTTAAAACCATTAAATCCATTTATATCATTAAAACATAGTAATGTTCCATTTTACATAAAACATTTGTTTTAATAAAAGTGTTTTCAATCATAATAATAACTAAAACAGCGTGTATTAAAATTATATCAGGTAAATAGTTATGTTTTCTTAAAACATCTAACATCGCTTGTATTAAAATTACATCAAACAAATAGATCTAATATGTCTTCAGTGTTCACACACACTTGTAAGTTGTTTAAACTGCATTTCTTAAAGTTATCAAAGTGTTTTAGCTCTTAAAACATCTAACATCGGTTGTATTAAAACTATTTCTATCAAACATTTACAACTATTTTCTATCATACATTTAAAAAAGTTGTGTTTTTCACAATAACACAGTGTTTTAAAACTATTAAAATAACTTATATCATTAAGATACTATTGTCTTTAGTGTTCATACACGACGCTAATATTAAAATTATATCAAGTAAATAGTTGTTTTCTTAAAACGTCTAAAACCACGTGTATTAAAATTATATTATGCAAATACATCTAAAACAATAGTTCTATTTTTATCACACATTTAAAAAAGGTGTACTTTTCACATAACACTCAGTGATTAAAAACCATTAAGTCGTTTTTATATCATTAAAACACAGTGTAGACCTTTACCTTTACACATTATTTAGTAAAATGTTCCATTTTACATAAACCATATGTTTTAAAAAAGTGTTTGCAATCACAATAATAACTAAAACAGCGGGTGTTTAAATTATATCATGTAAATAGTTTTTTACTTAAAACATCTAAAGACGGTTGTATTAAAATTACATCAAACAATAGTTCTATCTACATTTAAAGAAGGTGTGTTTTTCACAATAACGCACGGTGCTTAAAACTATTAAAACAATTTATATCATTAAGATACTATTGTCTTTAGTGTTCATACACATGAAAAAGTTTAAAAGTGTTTTCTTAAAGTTATCAAAATGCGTTAGCATTAAAAACATCTAAAACTGTCTGTATTAAAATTTTCTATCATACATTTAAAAAAGTTGTGTTTTTCACAATAACGCACAGTGCTTAAAACTATTAAAACAACTTATATCATTAAGATACTATTGTCTTTAGTGTTCATACACTGTGCTAATATTAAAATTATATCAAGTAAATAGTTGTTTTCTTAAAACGTCTAAAACCATGTGTATTAAAATTATATTATGCATATACATCTAATTACTATATTCGAAGTTGCACTTTCCACAATTACACATCGTTTAAAAATATTAAAAATGTTGTATAAAGTTAAAATACACATATCTTTAGTGTTTCATACACTTGTAAAATGTTAAAACATTAATGAAAAAAGTTTAAATTGTATTTTCTTAACGTTATCGATATTTTCTAGCATTAAAACATCTAAAACAATGTGTAATGCAATTTTATATCAAACAATAGATCTATTTTCTATCATACGTTTTCTAAAATTAAAACTTTATGTTAAAAATCACAGTATCAAAAACACATGCATACATTTTTAAAAAAACTGACTTACGTTTTTTACATCCACGCTTTGTTGTTGAAAGAAGAACAAAAGTAATCCTGTTTAAAGATTTAATCCACCAGCAAAGATACATCCAGCACCAGAGGGATTGTCCAAAGGTATTAATCCATCTCCAAAGGTATATCAAACTCCAAAACTTTAGAGATTTTAATTCACAAAGTTGTGTAAATGTAATTCCCCGGGAGCTCCGCGAAACACGTCTACACTCTTACATCCCAAAAGTTAGACTGACATCCGTGAGGTCTACAAAACAGCCTGACATAGACTCCACCCCTAGACCCTCCCACAACAGGTGATGAGGCGTGGGAACTCAGTTCCCACGCGCACACACGCTCTCTTCCCACGCGCACACACGCACACACATACGTCACACAAGCACCCCCACATTAGAGATGCGCGGATGGGCTATTATTTCATCCGCAACCGCATCACAAAACTCATCATCCGTCCGCCATCCATCCGCACCAACGTTTTTGACCAATTTTCAAAACCGCAACCGCCCGCCATCCGCTGATTGAGCGATACAAGGCGCTGCTGATGACAGCCGCGAGACTAGAAAGCTCTCAGAATATCAGCAGTGAACTCCGTCTCTGGGGTGCGTTCCCGAAAGCATCGTTAGCCAACTATGGTCGCAAGTTCCGTCGATGCTTTCGGGAAACGCACCTCAGATCGGCGCGCAGGGATAAACATAAATAAATAGCCTAAATTAAACGCACTTCGGCAAAACTGATAGGCAGTAGCGGCCTGGGTTCTGGGTTTCAATAACTAATATGGGGCCCTACCCATATAAAACATAACCTAAACATAGAACAGAAAAGGCAAGGATTCCTGTTGGTTTGCATCAATTGTATATTATTTTATTACGTGCACTTTCAGCTTCATGAACAGGCAGCTCAACATATAAATAACCCAACCTTATTTGATTAAAACTATATACAATTATACAGCGTTTTAGGTTGGAATAAGCCTCGCCCTTAAATTACTATTATTTGAAGTTAACATTATACAATATACGTAGACCTACTTCACCACAAAACTAGTTTAGGATAAATTCTTTAAAATTGGGGAATGCGTTACGGACGTGAGCGCTCTGAAAGCGGCACTAAAAGACTGCTTTAAAACTTTCAGAAACCTCAAACAGAAAGCACAAAGCCTTTCTTTAAAGTGAATTTCGTTTTGTTTTAATTGTATCTTAATTTTAATCATTTTTTCGTCAACCAAATGCCTGGATTTAATAAGTGAATATAGCAGATATAGCCTAGGAATCACAAAACGGATCGCCCCCCGCGCGTGAACTGGCGCGTCTCATAAATTAACCAAAACTCAGCCTATACTTGCCTCACAGACCTGAGAAATATATCTAAAATGTCTACTTCTAAAAAGAACATTTCAAAACGAAAGAAAACACTGCTCTCTGTTTATGTAATCCGTATGAAATGTGCATTTCTCTCTGGCGCGTTCACTGCGAAGATCATGATCAGCATCGTCAACTTCATCTTTGCAGGCAAAAATAACACAGAAAACACGTTTATAAACAATTAAATTGTCTCCTTGTTATAGGCCTTTTCGACATATTCATAATCATTACTTTTACCGGTTCTTTGTGACAACTTTTAGGTGCTTTATTGGCAGCGCGCCACCCTTACATGTTACATGAATGAACGCCTCACCACAACATCAGCACCGAAAACATGGGGATTTTTTTTACAATAAATGACAAGCTGCTAGTGACGTTAGTTAATCGCCTGTCGCGGGTGCAAATGCAAAGTTGCAAAGCTGATTTAATCATGGTAAAACTGAATTAATTTACAAAATAGTTTTCATTTGTATTTCAGCACTTCGCGAATGGACAGCGGTGTATTCACACCCTTTCTTTTACTGTCTATCTATGGTCACACCGAACGCGAATAGAGCGTCAAATATGCGTCTAGTTAGACGCTTGAACATATATTTTTCATTTGATTGGTTCAACCGCCCGCCACCCGCCCGAATTTAATTAAAATATTTTTTTTCGTCACGTCATCCGCCCGATCCGCGGTTTATCCGCGGAGTCCGCGGCTGTAACCGCCAACCGCGCATCTCTACCCCACATAATGAAAGAAGAGCCATGCACCCATGCGATGCGCATGCGCGGACACACACACACACACACACACACACACACACACACACACACACACACACACACACACACACACACACACACTCATGTTCCTCCCATAGGATGACAGGTCATTGTGCGTGCTTAAAAAGGAGGACGGATTCTGTACACAATACTTGTGATCTTTATCCAACTAGAAATGGCCACCGCTGACCCTAAAACTCCTGAAAGGAACATCAATGATGTTATGGAGGATTTAACACTGGCTCCGAGGAAAAAACATGGACCATGTTTAACTCGATTTCTCCATGAGTTGACGGATCGTGTGAAGTATACTTTTCGTCTGTCCGGGGGACGTGCATGCACTTACGAGTTTGACAAGGAATTACGTGAGGTCAGACTCATCAATATCGATGATGATGATTGTTTCACGTCGAAAACGAATGAAGATCCTGATCTGGTATTCACAGAAAAGGATTGGATTTTATTTTACAAAACTGTCTGGAGAGATTTGAAAGATGGCGGGAGCGAACCACTCTTTATTGCAGAGTGGCCTGGATTAAGTTTTGGCACAAGGTACCGTCTTCTCGCGGATCACGTCAACAAACATGCAGAAGACTACATCTACATTTTATGCACCGACTTTGTTCGAGACCATCCGCAGTACTCTTGGCCTATCACGGAGGAGGAACATTTTAAATTTTACGATTTAAAGTTTATGTTTCAATGGAAAGATTTGCCGATATTGGAGGATATTTTCTCTAAAATCAATCAACTCTTCTCATGGGGGAATGCGTATGATAGGTACAAGAATATTAAAGTCCGTCTGTTCAATCCCGAATGGTGTACACCTTCCAGGAGAGGCGTTCATGTGTCTCAGCCTACATACTACAAACATTAAACAAGGATCCTGACAGACTGTCTCAAACCGTTGCACTGGATTATTGATGATGGTCATACATCGAAAAGGCATCATGACGGTGGATGATACGTCTAACGAAGTTATCGAATCAGATGAACGCTGTATGGAAATTATTGAACGATTGGAATAATAGGTAGGGTAAAAAACTACTCACCTGTGTGTGTGTGTGACTATCAACGACATTCTGAACAGTTGTCTGAATGGAGATATATTATGTGTCTTTGTACGTATGTAACTGTTGTTTTTAAATTGTCAAGGAATGAATATCTCGATGTCTGTAAAATGAATGATATTACGTGTGAATACATGTTGGAGAAAAATTTATTTCGATGTTTGGATGATATTAAATTAATTCTGTGTATGTTGTAACCTTATACTTTTTTCTATTCTGAAATAAAAAAATATAAAATTCATCCCATGTATGTCGGTACTTTTTTCTATTCTGAAATAAAATGTATAGACATGACTGAATGAATACATATTTAAAAAACTTTACTCAATTGTATTAATTTACGTGCTATGATGTATTATTTACCACTCTTTTATTTTTCCTTTTATAAGCGTTTTAACTCACATCTTCATTACCACATCATCTGGTTATTTGTTTATCTTTCTGTATCAAACATACGCATACGCTTTTACAACAGTCAAATCTAACATATTTGAAGAAAAACTAATACTTATCATAATAACGTAGTGTAGCCTATTAAAATGATGTATAAGTTAAAATACACTGGTCTTAGCCTTTTTTAAACATTTGTGAATGTTAAAACGCTAAAAGGCCGGTGGTCAGCCATTTACAGAAAAGTAAAACAAGTTAAGACTTTTTCATTACAAAAACGATACATTTATCTTTCACACATTGTTCGTAAAACTGTTAATATCATAAAATATCAATCTGTGCGATGGTGTTAAGTCAAATGGAGAGTTTATTCTATATACCAGAATTCACTCTACTCTAATTAAAATAACGAGCAACTTCACCTCTTTTTAAAATATTTTTATATCTGCCTTAACTCGCGTACTCCAAACTGATTATGTGTTTATCTTTCTGTATCAAACGAACACTTACGTTTTTACAACAGTCAAACCTAACATATTTGAAGAAAACTAATACTTTTCATAATAACGTAGCGTACCCTATTAAAATGACGTATAAGTTAAAATACAGACTTATTAGCATTTTAAACATTTGTAAAATGTTAAAACGTTTAAAGGTGAGTGCTCAATCATTTACAGAAAAGTAAAAACAAGCTAAGACTTTTTCATTACAAAAGATACATCTATCTTTCACACATTATTCGTAAAAAAGTGTTACATTATACGTAAATCATCTTTACACATACTAGTCTACTATAAATAAACTAGCCACAACCTTTTAACCAATCACAGGTAGGCCCAACACGCACCCACGCATGTGCAAGCACAGACTCCTTGATGTCTGAGCGTGCTGTGTCACATACAGACACTATTTTTCCCTCCTGATGAGGTGTGAGATCTAGGAATTACTTTATAACACATAGTTATCTAAAAAAGCTAGGAGATAGTCTTATACCGTTCTCCAGTATTCGTAAAACAGTTACGATTTACATAAAATATCATTCAGTGCGAAGCTGTTAAGGCTAATTCAACATCTAAATGTATAATTTATCACTCTTTTAATTTTCCTATTATAAGTGTTTTAACTCACATAACCGTTAGCTACTACGTCTGATTATGCGTTGGTCTTTTCGTATCAAGCACGCACGTATACGTTTTTAAATCGGACAAATAGATCTAATTCATTGAAGTTACTTTACACAATTACACATAGTTTAAAAGTATTAAAATGATGTATAAGTTAAAATACACAGGTCTTAGCCTTTTTAAACATTTATGAATGTTAAAACGCTAAAAGGTCGGCGGTCAGCCATTTACAGAAAAGTAAAACAAGTTAAGACTTTTTCATTACAAAAAAGATACATTTATCTTTCACACATTGTTCGTAAAACTGTTAATATCATAAAATATCAATCTGTACGATGGTGTTATGTCAAATGGAGAGTTTATTCTATAGGGTTATATCAGATCGTAGTACTTTATCACACTATTTTATTTCCCATACATATATGAAAATTGCACAGAGTTTACATGTTGTTTTAAAATCACCATTATTTTAATGTTTAAAATTTAAAAACAGGGCAAGAAATTATTAATTGGAATGGAATAATGATTTATTTCGCACGGTAGGCCTAAGCTGTAACTTTTACAGTCATGTTAATCATATTTAACATATTTATATTTTCTATTTAACACTTTTAAACGTCTTTAAATGGCTTTCTTTATTATCCAATGTTTCTGCTAAGTTTATGAGAATCACTTTGAATTTTCTTTTTGACAAAATGTGTTACAGTCAATACTGTATTCACGGATCAAAATCACTCATACCATAATAATCTAAAATCTAAATATATCACCGTTTTCGTTTTTTATAACATATAATAAGCCACACGTTTCATGTTTATCTTCGAAACGAACAAGTATACTTACAAGTCAAAGTAGAAAATTTAAGGTAATCATTGCACAATTGTTACTATCCGTAAAATAATTGAAAATGTTTATCGTGAGGCCTGTCATGAGTGATCACTATTAAACTTCATGTCAGTCTTGCAACCATATCACGATGATGCTTCTGCCATCTATCAGTTGAAAATTGTAATTGTTATGTTATTATGAAACGAATGACAATCGAATCTTTTCCAGCTTATGGCCCAGCCGTAGTTATATTTATTTGTCAGATCGATGATTTTAAGTGTTTGATCCACACACACACACACACACACACACACACACACACACACACACACACACACACACACACACACACACACACACACACACACACACACACACACACACACACACACACGCATACACACACACACACACACACACACACACACACACACACACACACACACACACACGCACACACACACACACACACAGGACTCCAGAGAGTCTGCCGTAGCATGGGGTCATCATGCTGATTATACTGTATGTGCTAATTTGATCTCCTTATGGTGAATGTAAGAAATATTTTATTGCACCGGTTATCTGTAGAAGTTGAAACTACTGGGGTCGTTTGTCATATGTTTTCTAGTTGTAAATCAGATGTCATACAGAGATGAAAGGCCTTCTTTGAAAAATGTGTGCGGGAAGAGGGGAGTGTTTGAAAAAATGTCATATGCGTTTCTTTAAAAGATCCGGAGTAGTCTATTTCATTTAGGCTAAATACGTTACCGTGTACGGATAGGGGTCGCTGAATCGATCTACAAAGACATGGCTGAATTCCATCAAGGTACATTAACCATATCTCTTATTTGAACAAAAACCGAAATGTATAATGAATGATTGTTAGAATAACGTACATTCTTCACTCTTATCAACACTATACAGATGCTGTATTACCTGAACCATCCGGCGAAGATAATCTAGAACAACTCATGGATGACCTTTGTGAGTATTTTCATAAAATATGTTCAGTTTTATAATTTATTGAAATGACTACGGCACTAATATATGTTTGTTGTTGAATTAGATCACATTGCTTTTCCGGATGGCGTTTCATCGGCCGATTTCTTACAAGCTAATACTTATAACGATAATCCTGTAGAAGAGGATATCGACGAAAATGACGCATCACACAATCCTGTTTGTGTTCAAGTATATGAGGATGTCACACCCTGGGGTAGTCCAGAACAGTCGGTACATGATCAGCCAGATAATTCACCCCCGGCGTCTAATACTGATGGTTTGTGCGACACGAGTCATTCTAGAACGTGTACGAATCTACGACCTTTAGGTCAAGGAATAAAGAGACTTCGTGAAATTTATGGTGAATATGACAACGGCGTACGATTAGAGTATCCTAGCGAAGGTGGGTGGTGACTATTGTATTTGTCTTACTGTATTTATTAATTCATCTAACCTATCTTATTTTTAATCGATACGTTTAAAATAATAAATGAATATTATTTTTCCAGAACAAAGCACCACGGATGGTTGCACATCCACAACCACTTACAAGAAAGGACTTTTAAATTTACAACCAAACTCTACCTCATGCACAAGCGTCTCGCTGGATAACGGTAAGAAACTATATTTTACAACATATTTTTAATCTAATAAATAATGAATCTAATATTTATTAATATATTTCACCTAGGACAAGATTACGATGAAAGAGGTTTAAACACTTTCATGGATTCACAAACAGCAGCGCTAGATGCACTTGACTCCGAACAGAATTCATCAGACAGTGATGATTCCGTACTGGGATCTGAAGGAACATCCAGACCATTGTACAGTGACAGAGGTCATCACAGACCCACTCATGAGACACTACAAGGTGTTAATAGAGTTTTTTCGAGAATTTTAGATGTTGTAACACATCCGTTAACGTATCAACAAACCGAGGCGATTGTAGCTGAATCCGCGGGGAGTATCGTAACACTTCTAAACAATGTAATACAGCAACAGTGTCAACACACTCAGGGTTTAAGGAGTGTTATGGATTTGCTTGGTACATGTCGTGAGGAGGGAATGGACGCTAACACACAATTGCGTAATGAATTATTGCTAGTTCGTCAAGAGATTGAGGTGGTAAGGGGTGAAAATCAACTTTTAACTGTAGTCCTAACAACACTAATCTCTGAGAGATTGAACATTCTGCAAAGTTTGATGTAACTACATGGTGTCTTTATGAAATGATGTGACGGTACCATTATTGTTTTTACATGTGTTCGTTATTATTTACAGGTGGTTGTTATTATTTTACTGTTTACTGTAATTCATTTGTACGTGTTACAAGTTGACCTATGTGTAATTGTATTAACATTGATGGTTTGAGATTGTATTTCCTGCTAAATAAATCATTATTCCATTCCAATTAATAATTTCTTGCCCTGTTTTTAAATTTTAAACATTAAAATAATGGTGATTTTAAAACAACATGTAAACTCTGTGCAATTTTCATATATGTATGGGAAATAAAATAGTGTGATAAAGTACTACGATCTGATATAACCCTATAGAATAAACTCTCCATTTGACATAACACCATCGTACAGATTGATATTTTATGATATTAACAGTTTTACGAACAATGTGTGAAAGATAAATGTATCTTTTTTGTAATGAAAAAGTCTTAACTTGTTTTACTTTTCTGTAAATGGCTGACCGCCGACCTTTTAGCGTTTTAACATTCATAAATGTTTAAAAAGGCTAAGACCTGTGTATTTTAACTTATACATCATTTTAATACTTTTAAACTATGTGTAATTGTGTAAAGTAACTTCAATGAATTAGATCTATTTGTCCGATTTAAAAACGTATACGTGCGTGCTTGATACGAAAAGACCAACGCATAATCAGACGTAGTAGCTAACGGTTATGTGAGTTAAAACACTTATAATAGGAAAATTAAAAGAGTGATAAATTATACATTTAGATGTTGAATTAGCCTTAACAGCTTCGCACTGAATGATATTTTATGTAAATCGTAACTGTTTTACGAATACTGGAGAACGGTATAAGACTATCTCCTAGCTTTTTTAGATAACTATGTGTTATAAAGTAATTCCTAGATCTCACACCTCATCAGGAGGGAAAAATAGTGTCTGTATGTGACACAGCACGCTCAGACATCAAGGAGTCTGTGCTTGCACATGCGTGGGTGCGTGTTGGGCCTACCTGTGATTGGTTAAAAGGTTGTGGCTAGTTTATTTATAGTAGACTAGTATGTGTAAAGATGATTTACGTATAATGTAACACTTTTTTACGAATAATGTGTGAAAGATAGATGTATCTTTTGTAATGAAAAAGTCTTAGCTTGTTTTTACTTTTCTGTAAATGATTGAGCACTCACCTTTAAACGTTTTAACATTTTACAAATGTTTAAAATGCTAATAAGTCTGTATTTTAACTTATACGTCATTTTAATAGGGTACGCTACGTTATTATGAAAAGTATTAGTTTTCTTCAAATATGTTAGGTTTGACTGTTGTAAAAACGTAAGTGTTCGTTTGATACAGAAAGATAAACACATAATCAGTTTGGAGTACGCGAGTTAAGGCAGATATAAAAATATTTTAAAAAGAGGTGAAGTTGCTCGTTATTTTAATTAGAGTAGAGTGAATTCTGGTATATAGAATAAACTCTCCATTTGACTTAACACCATCGCACAGATTGATATTTTATGATATTAACAGTTTTACGAACAATGTGTGAAAGATAAATGTATCGTTTTTGTAATGAAAAAGTCTTAACTTGTTTTACTTTTCTGTAAATGGCTGACCACCGGCCTTTTAGCGTTTTAACATTCACAAATGTTTAAAAAAGGCTAAGACCAGTGTATTTTAACTTATACATCATTTTAATAGGCTACACTACGTTATTATGATAAGTATTAGTTTTTCTTCAAATATGTTAGATTTGACTGTTGTAAAAGCGTATGCGTATGTTTGATACAGAAAGATAAACAAATAACCAGATGATGTGGTAATGAAGATGTGAGTTAAAACGCTTATAAAAGGAAAAATAAAAGAGTGGTAAATAATACATCATAGCACGTAAATTAATACAATTGAGTAAAGTTTTTTAAATATGTATTCATTCAGTCATGTCTATACATTTTATTTCAGAATAGAAAAAAGTACCGACATACATGGGATGAATTTTATATTTTTTATTTCAGAATAGAAAAAAGTATAAGGTTACAACATACACAGAATTAATTTAATATCATCCAAACATCGAAATAAATTTTTCTCCAACATGTATTCACACGTAATATCATTCATTTTACAGACATCGAGATATTCATTCCTTGACAATTTAAAAACAACAGTTACATACGTACAAAGACACATAATATATCTCCATTCAGACAACTGTTCAGAATGTCGTTGATAGTCACACACACACACAGGTGAGTAGTTTTTTACCCTACCTATTATTCCAATCGTTCAATAATTTCCATACAGCGTTCATCTGATTCGATAACTTCGTTAGACGTATCATCCACCGTCATGATGCCTTTTCGATGTATGACCATCATCAATAATCCAGTGCAACGGTTTGAGACAGTCTGTCAGGATCCTTGTTTAATGTTTGTAGTATGTAGGCTGAGACACATGAACGCCTCTCCTGGAAGGTGTACACCATTCGGGATTGAACAGACGGACTTTAATATTCTTGTACCTATCATACGCATTCCCCCATGAGAAGAGTTGATTGATTTTAGAGAAAATATCCTCCAATATCGGCAAATCTTTCCATTGAAACATAAACTTTAAATCGTAAAATTTAAAATGTTCCTCCTCCGTGATAGGCCAAGAGTACTGCGGATGGTCTCGAACAAAGTCGGTGCATAAAATGTAGATGTAGTCTTCTGCATGTTTGTTGACGTGATCCGCGAGAAGACGGTACCTTGTGCCAAAACTTAATCCAGGCCACTCTGCAATAAAGAGTGGTTCGCTCCCGCCATCTTTCAAATCTCTCCAGACAGTTTTGTAAAATAAAATCCAATCCTTTTCTGTGAATACCAGATCAGGATCTTCATTCGTTTTCGACGTGAAACAATCATCATCATCGATATTGATGAGTCTGACCTCACGTAATTCCTTGTCAAACTCGTAAGTGCATGCACGTCCCCCGGACAGACGAAAAGTATACTTCACACGATCCGTCAACTCATGGAGAAATCGAGTTAAACATGGTCCATGTTTTTTCCTCGGAGCCAGTGTTAAATCCTCCATAACATCATTGATGTTCCTTTCAGGAGTTTTAGGGTCAGCGGTGGCCATTTCTAGTTGGATAAAGATCACAAGTATTGTGTACAGAATCCGTCCTCCTTTTTAAGCACGCACAATGACCTGTCATCCTATGGGAGGAACATGAGTGTGTGTGTGTGTGTGTGTGTGTGTGTGTGTGTGTGTGTGTGTGTGTGTGTGTGTGTCCGCGCATGCGCATCGCATGGGTGCATGGCTCTTCTTTCATTATGTGGGGTAGAGATGCGCGGTTGGCGGTTACAGCCGCGGACTCCGCGGATAAACCGCGGATCGGGCGGATGACGTGACGAAAAAAAATATTTTAATTAAATTCGGGCGGGTGGCGGGCGGTTGAACCAATCAAATGAAAAATATATGTTCAAGCGTCTAACTAGACGCATATTTGACGCTCTATTCGCGTTCGGTGTGACCATAGATAGACAGTAAAAGAAAGGGTGTGAATACACCGCTGTCCATTCGCGAAGTGCTGAAATACAAATGAAAACTATTTTGTAAATTAATTCAGTTTTACCATGATTAAATCAGCTTTGCAACTTTGCATTTGCACCCGCGACAGGCGATTAACTAACGTCACTAGCAGCTTGTCATTTATTGTAAAAAAAATCCCCATGTTTTCGGTGCTGATGTTGTGGTGAGGCGTTCATTCATGTAACATGTAAGGGTGGCGCGCTGCCAATAAAGCACCTAAAAGTTGTCACAAAGAACCGGTAAAAGTAATGATTATGAATATGTCGAAAAGGCCTATAACAAGGAGACAATTTAATTGTTTATAAACGTGTTTTCTGTGTTATTTTTGCCTGCAAAGATGAAGTTGACGATGCTGATCATGATCTTCGCAGTGAACGCGCCAGAGAGAAATGCACATTTCATACGGATTACATAAACAGAGAGCAGTGTTTTCTTTCGTTTTGAAATGTTCTTTTTAGAAGTAGACATTTTAGATATATTTCTCAGGTCTGTGAGGCAAGTATAGGCTGAGTTTTGGTTAATTTATGAGACGCGCCAGTTCACGCGCGGGGGGCGATCCGTTTTGTGATTCCTAGGCTATATCTGCTATATTCACTTATTAAATCCAGGCATTTGGTTGACGAAAAAAATGATTAAAATTAAGATACAATTAAAACAAAACGAAATTCACTTTAAAGAAAGGCTTTGTGCTTTCTGTTTGAGGTTTCTGAAAGTTTTAAAGCAGTCTTTTAGTGCCGCTTTCAGAGCGCTCACGTCCGTAACGCATTCCCCAATTTTAAAGAATTTATCCTAAACTAGTTTTGTGGTGAAGTAGGTCTACGTATATTGTATAATGTTAACTTCAAATAATAGTAATTTAAGGGCGAGGCTTATTCCAACCTAAAACGCTGTATAATTGTATATAGTTTTAATCAAATAAGGTTGGGTTATTTATATGTTGAGCTGCCTGTTCATGAAGCTGAAAGTGCACGTAATAAAATAATATACAATTGATGCAAACCAACAGGAATCCTTGCCTTTTCTGTTCTATGTTTAGGTTATGTTTTATATGGGTAGGGCCCCATATTAGTTATTGAAACCCAGAACCCAGGCCGCTACTGCCTATCAGTTTTGCCGAAGTGCGTTTAATTTAGGCTATTTATTTATGTTTATCCCTGCGCGCCGATCTGAGGTGCGTTTCCCGAAAGCATCGACGGAACTTGCGACCATAGTTGGCTAACGATGCTTTCGGGAACGCACCCCAGAGACGGAGTTCACTGCTGATATTCTGAGAGCTTTCTAGTCTCGCGGCTGTCATCAGCAGCGCCTTGTATCGCTCAATCAGCGGATGGCGGGCGGTTGCGGTTTTGAAAATTGGTCAAAAACGTTGGTGCGGATGGATGGCGGACGGATGATGAGTTTTGTGATGCGGTTGCGGATGAAATAATAGCCCATCCGCGCATCTCTAATGTGGGGGTGCTTGTGTGACGTATGTGTGTGCGTGTGTGCGCGTGGGAAGAGAGCGTGTGTGCGCGTGGGAACTGAGTTCCCACGCCTCATCACCTGTTGTGGGAGGGTCTAGGGGTGGAGTCTATGTCAGGCTGTTTTGTAGACCTCACGGATGTCAGTCTAACTTTTGGGATGTAAGAGTGTAGACGTGTTTCGCGGAGCTCCCGGGGAATTACATTTACACAACTTTGTGAATTAAAATCTCTAAAGTTTTGGAGTTTGATATACCTTTGGAGATGGATTAATACCTTTGGACAATCCCTCTGGTGCTGGATGTATCTTTGCTGGTGGATTAAATCTTTAAACAGGATTACTTTTGTTCTTCTTTCAACAACAAAGCGTGGATGTAAAAAACGTAAGTCAGTTTTTTTAAAAATGTATGCATGTGTTTTTGATACTGTGATTTTTAACATAAAGTTTTAATTTTAGAAAACGTATGATAGAAAATAGATCTATTGTTTGATATAAAATTGCATTACACATTGTTTTAGATGTTTTAATGCTAGAAAATATCGATAACGTTAAGAAAATACAATTTAAACTTTTTTCATTAATGTTTTAACATTTTACAAGTGTATGAAACACTAAAGATATGTGTATTTTAACTTTATACAACATTTTTAATATTTTTTAAACGATGTGTAATTGTGGAAAGTGCAACTTCGAATATAGTAATTAGATGTATATGCATAATATAATTTTAATACACATGGTTTTAGACGTTTTAAGAAAACAACTATTTACTTGATATAATTTTAATATTAGCACAGTGTATGAACACTAAAGACAATAGTATCTTAATGATATAAGTTGTTTTAATAGTTTTAAGCACTGTGCGTTATTGTGAAAAACACAACTTTTTTAAATGTATGATAGAAAATTTTAATACAGACAGTTTTAGATGTTTTTAATGCTAACGCATTTTGATAACTTTAAGAAAACACTTTTAAACTTTTTCATGTGTATGAACACTAAAGACAATAGTATCTTAATGATATAAATTGTTTTAATAGTTTTAAGCACCGTGCGTTATTGTGAAAAACACACCTTCTTTAAATGTAGATAGAACTATTGTTTGATGTAATTTTAATACAACCGTCTTTAGATGTTTTAAGTAAAAAACTATTTACATGATATAATTTAAACACCCGCTGTTTTAGTTATTATTGTGATTGCAAACACTTTTTTAAAACATATGGTTTATGTAAAATGGAACATTTTACTAAATAATGTGTAAAGGTAAAGGTCTACACTGTGTTTTAATGATATAAAAACGACTTAATGGTTTTTAATCACTGAGTGTTATGTGAAAAGTACACCTTTTTTAAATGTGTGATAAAAATAGAACTATTGTTTTAGATGTATTTGCATAATATAATTTTAATACACGTGGTTTTAGACGTTTTAAGAAAACAACTATTTACTTGATATAATTTTAATATTAGCGTCGTGTATGAACACTAAAGACAATAGTATCTTAATGATATAAGTTATTTTAATAGTTTTAAACACTGTGTTATTGTGAAAAACACAACTTTTTTAAATGTATGATAGAAAATAGTTGTAAATGTTTGATAGAAATAGTTTTAATACAACCGATGTTAGATGTTTTAAGAGCTAAAACACTTTGATAACTTTAAGAAATGCAGTTTAAACAACTTACAAGTGTGTGTGAACACTGAAGACATATTAGATCTATTTGTTTGATGTAATTTTAATACAAGCGATGTTAGATGTTTTAAGAAAACATAACTATTTACCTGATATAATTTTAATACACGCTGTTTTAGTTATTATTATGATTGAAAACACTTTTATTAAAACAAATGTTTTATGTAAAATGGAACATTACTATGTTTTAATGATATAAATGGATTTAATGGTTTTAAATCACTACATGTTAATATAAAAAAACACTAAACCTATCTCTGTTTTCTGCCATCCTTCTTAAAAGGATTGAAAATGTATTGTTTTGAATGTTTTTTCCATCATTTTGAACATTTTTTTACATTGATCAAGTCAGATACACGTAACAGGTGAAATGTATGATAGAAAATAGTTGTAAATGTATGATAGAAATAGTTTTAATACAATCGATGTTAGATGTTTTAAGAACTAAAACACTTTGATAACTTTAAGAAATGCAGTTTAAACAACTTACAAGTGTGTGTGAACACTGAAGACATATTAGACCTATTTGTTTGATGTAATTTTAATACAACCGATGTTAGATGTTTTAAGAAAACATAACTATTTACTTGATATAATTTTAATACACGCTGTTTTAGTTATTATTGTGATTGAAAACACTTTTTTAAAGCAGATGTTTTATGTAAAATGGAACATTACTATGTTTTAATGATATAAATGGATTTAATGGTTTTAAATCACTACATGTTAATATAAAAAACACTAAACCTATCTCTGTTTTCTGCTATCCTTCTTAAAAGGATTGAAAATGTATTGTTTTGAATGTTTTTCTATTATTTTGAACATTTTTACATTGATCAAGACAGGTGCTCGTAACAGGTGTACAACAAGTGCCCGGACCGGAACCGGTTCGAATGGGTGGGGTTCCGGAGCCGGTTCGAATGGGAGGGGTTCCGTACCGTGGGAATTCCCACGGTCACATGATCTCTCCGGAAGTGGGTGGGAGGGGGACGGGACTAAGCGTGGGAAAAGGGGGTGGAGCTAAGCGTGGGAAAAAGGGGCGGGGCTTAGCGTGGGAAAAAGGGGCGGGGCTTAGCGTGGGAAAAAGGGGCGTGGTCAATCAAGGGCAATAAATCACTCAAAGTGACAGAAGCCGCCCTTTATACTCTCTCTCTCAAGAAATCCGTGCAACACTTATTGACCATGGACTGACACTGATGGAAGATGGACAAAGAGATCAACAAAATCTCTGGTTGATACTGTTACTGAATAGTTACAGTATTCTTGTTGCTTTTACAGTAGTTTTTCTTCAGAGTCAAAGTGTATGTACTTCATGCAGTAATTTTTATTTGTCTACAGATTTTATTTGTTTCATTGATTTCAATGTTGGTTGATTACTGGAACTGATTATGGTAAGAAATATTGTAAGTATTGAAATAAATACTTGAAATATGAATCTGCAGAAATCAGTGTTGTGCAGTGCTTGGTAAGTTTATATTAGGCCTATTTGTGTACATTGTCCCTATATCTCAAACTAATCATGAAGAATGTTGTGGGTTTGTAACTATTTTTTTTCATCTAAATTATCCCTTACATAACAATGGCTGGCCAAAACAAAAATCTAGCACATACTATTTCCTAAAAATAGTTTTTTTTTTTTTTTTTTTTTTTTTACAAATGTGTTTTTTATTTATCACAGCAGTGTGAAACTGGCTGCAATAGTGTCTGATCATTGAGGACTGTGTTGGTTAAATGAAAACTAATAGCATTTTCACAAATATGTGTATATCTTTTGACTGAAGTGTGTATGTTTTGACAGAAGTGTGTCATTTTGCAAACAATCTAGGGATTCTGCCAATTGAGTGTGGTGTTTGGATAATTGTGATTATATTTTGAAAAAAAGAACCCGGTTTTCAAAATTGCGTGTAAACAATTGAAAAAAACTGTAATGTGCACAACACTTTCCTTGGACTTGAGATGCTGATACACGTAACCGACACAGCACATTTACTGGCAGAATATTTTCCTCCGCCCGCGTTCAACGTCACTGTTTGCCGCTCAGACAATTAAACACTCGCTACGCACCTCCCGATTCCTTACAGGAGTTAAGCTGCTCTTATAAGTGCTCCTGTAAGGTAGATGTTGTTTGAATAACAAGGAGAAGAAGCCAACCAAGCGTTTTGTGTTACCGTGCTCGCTCAGTGTGCAAATGAAAACATTAGTAGCGTATAGTTTAATGATCAAGGGAAATTTTTGTAGCGGCGGTCCTGAATGACTATTGGGGAAACACTGATGTTATTTGTCTTTAACCCTCAGAGACCTAAGGGTATTTTTACAATAAATTTTCCGTCTGGTGTTATTAACCAAAAAAGCTTGTAAAACATCAACCCTTTTGTGCACAGACAATTGACACACCTCTTTTTTTTCAGGACAAATTGAACTTTCAGCACATTTGTGTTACATTGATGTCACCTGAATGTAAAATAAGTTATGGGACCATAAAGACAAATGAAAAAATAAATCGGAAATTGAATCACTCAAATATTTATTGAAATCACACAGAAATAAATAAAAGCTAAGCAAATTTCCTCTGGAAAACAGTTTTTTCATTTCTTTGGAATCCTGGAGCACAGGAATAAACATTATAACTTGTACAGAACCAAAACTATTTACATTTTTCCAAAAGAAGTCCAGGCGTTCATGAAATTCACTGGTGCCAAGCCTCAAAACAGTTCCTATCAGCAATCACAAAGAGGGCCACATCACAGGCTTTGCATTTATATTTTATTTATTTTATTTATTATTGTATTTATTCTATTCTTTTTATACTACATTTATACTTCTATAATACTTTTTTACAGTAAATAAATAAATGGCACTTCAGCTGGGTCTATCCTGGTAATCTAGTTCCTCATCTGTCAAAAAGCTCTGTTCTCCTGAAAATCCATCATGCAGCGCTCGATTTCATCTATTACTCTGTGTTCTCTGTGAAACCTGCGTCTCTGTCCTATGGTCTCTGTGCGTCTCTCTCTCTCTCTCTCTCTCTCACTCTCTCCCTTGGTGTGTGCGTAATGACCCAATGACGCACCCAATGTTTACAACGGATCAGCCTGTAATTGGTCAAAAACCATCACGTGGACATCCAAAATGGCAGCTAGCATCGAGCTAGCGGCAAATATGACGGAATATTTATAAATTATGGACTTCAAGTGTATCAAACTTGGATATAAACGTTTGGATTTATTGCTGAAAAACTCAGAAAGTATGCACAAGTTCCAGGCTGGATAGAAAACCTTCTGTAAAGGCTAGAAAGACACCAAAGACACCCCCGTGATGGCTAGCTCGTTAGCTTTCTGCTGGAAAAAACGGTAAGAAAATCCATAAATCTGTCATCGAGTTATATCATAATTTCTCGGAGCTGATTTGTGGCGTCGTCGACGATGCCGTCGGGCTCAGAGGGTTAAGCCATACACAGACATTACTTGTAAGATCACTATAGAAAAAACCACCACCCTCAAAAATAGTAGATAACCACCATGTTGGATCCCTGTTTAAGGAAGAAACACAAATGAACTTTATTCACAGAAAATAAAGATGTTCTGAAAGTTGTCAAAATAAAATTGAATGTCACTGTTCTTCCAAGGATTTGACTTCATCAGAAGATAATGTAGAGACACTACAAGACACCATGTCGCCAGACGAAGATTCAGAGTCACCAGAAGATAACAACTTTGACTATTCAAATGATCCACATAGGAAGAGAGTAAACATGGATATGGACACGCCTCTGGTGGCCACAGGTACAACATCAAGGGCTGAGGCGTTACTAATAATCATGACCTATGCTGCAAGACATCAAATAACTGGATCTGTGCTTGATGATTTACTCAAACTTATCAATCACTTATTTGGGCAAGATGTTGTACCAGGGTCAAAGTACGCCTTTTAAAAAAAAGTCGAGGTTCATTTTTACTGTAAGGCCTGTAAAGCCAATTTGGGATGTCAAAATGACATGTTAGAGAACAATGTTACACAGTGTTTGGGGTGTAATTCACCAGTTGACCCAAACACCCTCAACATGAGAGCTTCTTTATCAGTGTCCCAATATCTCCCCAGATTAAGCACATTCTTCAAAGTCCAGAGCTACAGAGCAAGTTGGTTTAGCAGGTGAACAGACCAGGCAAAGCAGAAAACATTATATCAGACATTTATCAGACACCCAGGCACACTTGTAAATGGACCAGTGAAATACACTATCACAGATACAGATTACCCTGACAGAGATGCAGATAGCATGTTAAATGACATGGAGGAAGCTCTCATCCTTCAGAAAAAATGTAAGGGGAGTAAAAGGGCCATCTCCTTTGATTAACCCCCTGGGGTCGGCCGTCGCGCTGAGCTCGATTTTTTTCACATAGTAGAAAAATAGACTTAAAATACTCGATCATTTCTGGTCATACAGACTTAAGAAATATGAAAAAATAAACTGTTAAATGTCTATTTTTGTATGTGTCCACTTACAATCGAAACAAAACATTGTGCTTTTGTAAAATAAAGAAAATAAACAGGGTGTGCGTTCTGCCTCTCCGTCTCGGTGAACATTTTTTTCTTGAGCACGTCTCTAAACTGAAACAAAACTCAGCGAATACTATTCACCCAGGCATGAGATATATATCTTTATAATCATGTAAAACCCTCAGACGGTCCTCTGTCATTTCTGACCGAAACATTTTCTGTTTTGAATTTCTAAAAATCACAACATCAAGAGTGCAAACACACACACACACACACACACACACACACACACACACACACACACACACACACACACACACACACACACACACACACACACACACACACACACACACACACACACACACACACACACACTTTTATATACATACACACCAATAAAATGTTGATTACAAAAAATCTGTTTTGAATTTTTAAAAATCACAGCTTCATCGGAATGTTATGAAATGCTAAAATCTACAAATCGGCCACAATGCTAAAAAAAAAAGTACACAGCAGTAAAGGGGTGACACTCTACAACATCAAGAGTGCAAAAACAGACACACCAACCCACACACACACATACAAACACACTTTTATACACATACACAGCAATAAATGTTGATTACAAAAAATCTGTTTTGAATTTTTAAAAATCACAGCTTCATCGGAATGTTACGACACTTGGTGACCGGTCACTTCTGACCAAGTAGGCTGAGGATGTGACTCCAAAAGGAAGACCGTCTGAGGGTTAGGTGTGTAATTTTAAATTATCTGATTCAAAACTAAAACAAATTTTCTCTGTTTAAAGGGACACTCCACCCATTTGCATTAAGCTTTCCATCATTAGAAACCCAGTCATACTATTGAATGGTCGTGCAACACTCTCTCATTTTCCCCTGAGACGAGAGAAATCCGCTATTTACCTTTATCACTTCCTCCCACAATGACGCAAAAATCGTCATTTTATTTCATTGTTGGAGGAAGTGTAAGAGGGGGTATTTCTGTAAAGACTACAAGCACTAGTTCTCACCCTTTCAAACCCGCCCATAGGGGGTTGGACCTAATGCGCTAACAGAGCTATCACAGATCAGTGCCAGTGCGTTTGATTTCACCGGCAGAAACTTTTTGAAAATATGGACGAAGGTACTGAATACGCAGACGGATGCATTATGGAGGATTGGGATTTTGAAGAAGTTATGGTAGAAACGGATGTTCGTGGCTACCTTTATGAGCCACAATATAGCGACGAGCAGCTGAGGGCTATGGAGGAACAGGAAGTGGCTGCCACAACAGCCGACACAGACAATCTGCCTGCCGCGGACGAAGAGCCCGCAAAGGCTCGAGCTGGGGCAGATTGGTGGTGCCTGTGCTCTCACTGTGCGCCAATGGACACAGAACAAGTCTCTGTCTGCTGCCGAGAATTCCAGCGGTGCCAATTTCTACTGTACGAAATTACGGAATCGGAGGATGACACGGACGTGTGTGTTGTTGATCACCCGAGTTTCGCACCCCATATGGATAGCGGCGTCCTGGAGACCTACTTTAGAATACCTAAGGTCAACTGGAAACGGCAGCCAAAGCCTACAGGGTCAAATGGACGTCTTTCTGTAAAGTAAGTTTATTTTCATTTTGTTAACACGCTAACATGGCAGGTTCATTGCACAAATATCTTGCAGTTATGCTAGCTACTTTGGCACGCTATGGGCAGAGTAGTGGGAGTGGCCTGCGGAGCTGAGCATTGCAATGCACTATGGGGATTGTTGTCTACCATCCACAAGCACTAAAAAGTCATTTTCTGCCTTTTATCGGCCAAGAAGGACCCAAATTAGAATTTTATTCTACTACATATATGACCCACTTTCAATACAAATTCATGTCTCCACCGGTGGAATTACCCTTTAAGTAATTTGTATAAAACCAACAAGATGTCCAGTTTCTCAAACGCTTGCTCATTATTTTTAATTTGACCACGCCCATGTCCGCAAAAGTGACTGATATGCAAATCTCCACGTGCTCATTATACCTCAAAAACAAAGCACCAAACTTCAGTCCTCTGCTTTTCGCTGAGTTTGGAAGACACGCAGTGAGTTTACATTGGATTTTACCTCAGAAGAAGAAGAACGCGATTTGAAGACAAGAAAGATGTATGGTAAGAAATGTATTATGAATTATATTATTAGTTATGTTATTGTTGCATAAACTTAACATTCCAGTTGAACTGTTGCTAGACTAAAATTTATGAAATAGACAGAAGCATGTTGAAATATGAACTATAGACCTAGACAGGCAGGAAATGTATATGTCATGTACAACACGAGAATGTTTTTTATGTTTGATAATAAAACACAGCATGATGTTAGGCTAGTATCAGTGTTTACTCTAACGTTAATATGGTGAATATTATAATGTTTAGAACCATGTTTACTGTTAAATACTGTGTTTGTAACGAATGGAAACATTTGAAGTAACATCCATATATTTTTCTCTTGTGTACAAGTGTTAATTTTTAACGATTTACAGGCCGCATGCTATAGGCTATTGTTATTATTATTTGGAATTAAAATTGCCCCACATCATCACATACCCTTCACCACAGAGATTGGCATGGGCTAACTGAAATAAAACCATGTCTATATGGTGAAGGGTGTGTGATGATGTGGGGCTATTTTAATTCTAAAGGCCAAGATAACTTTATCAGGATGCATAGTATCCTGGATCCATGAAATAACTGGCCTTTAAAAATAAAAATCTGCCTGGATTGAACACTGGATCGAACAATTAAATTTTGTGTGAAAAAACTTTAAATAGACTACAATATTTATAATTTAGTAAGATATTGGGCCTACATTTGGACACGAGAGATTAATCGTTAAATTATGATATTTCTGTCATAACAGTTTATTACTAAATATTTCATTATTTCAGTAATTTAAGAAATAAAACTGGTTTGGGACAGCTTTTTCCAAGCAAAATCAAACGCATGCTCATTTGTTGTCATGATATCTCAGTGGCTCAATGGTTCATGTAGGTTGTCTACAAAACGAAAGGTTGGTGGTTCAATCCCTGGTTCCACCTGACCAAGTGTCGAGGTGTCCATGAGCAAGACACCTAACCCCAACTGCTCCCCACGAGCTGGATGGCGCCTTGCACGGCTGACACCGCCGTCGGTGAGTGAGTGAATGGGTGATTGTGAGGCAATGTAAAGCGCTTTGGTGGCCATTGGGTCTGTGAAAGCGCTATATAAATGCAGTCCATTTACCATATCTAAACATGTTTGAGCAGACCCTGTGTTGAACGATGTAGGCTACTCTACTCTTATCTGTATGACCAAAAAATCACGGAGTAGCCTATTAAGTTATTTTGAGTTTTTAAGTTATTAACTCTATTAACTTAATATTAACCTATTAAGTTATTAACTCAACATGACATATGGCTACTCGGCGTGGTGTGCCAAAACACGTAATTATAAACTTCAATATTTCATTCAAAATAATCTCAAAACGCTTTGTTACATTTTGAAAAGCCATGCATGCATTAAGGAAACGCCCTGGCTAATCACACTTTACTTAAACAGATGTTTTTAAAAACTCTATTTAGGCTATAGGGAAAAAAAATATTTTATTTACACAAACTGAGAAAGTCAAAAAGCGTTACGTTGTGCCCCGCTCTCCCCCTCACTGACAAATGCCCAAACGTTTGTTTCTCCAGTGTGTGTTCGCTCACATGAGCGAGAAAACTTAGTTAGTGTAGGCCTACTTTACACGAATAAAAGTAGACCTTTTAAAGGTTTAAAAGATGATATCTTATCTGTATGACCAAAAATTACGAAGTAGGCTATAGCCTATTAAGTTATTTTAGCTGTTATGGGAAAAATTAATTCAAGTGAACACGCCGCCGCGTTTGTCGATCTCTAATTCAATGCCAGAATAAAACCCGATTTTAGAATACGGACTCGTAGTGGTGTGTCAAAATACTTAATTATAAACTTCAATATTTCGTATTGAACCACCTCAAAACGCTTTGTGACATATTTTAAAAAGCTGTGAATGTATTAAGGCCACTGGAACCAGGATCGTAACTGAAACGCACTGCATGTTATCTCTCAATACCGGAGCAGAAGCGCTGGTTCAGATTTTATTGTTTGTTGTTAAAACGTGCGTGTTGCATATTTAATATATATATATATATATTTGATACAGTCTATTTAGGCTATTGATGATTACTGGCATTGATTAATGTGGAGGGGGGAAATCCCCCACCGGCAAATCGCACCTTGCTTAGCTTAGGTTACAACCATGTTTTTAAAAATTCTTTATGGAACCCCAAGAAGTTTTATTTTCAATTTTTTTAACAGAACTGCTTTTGAAGACGTAAATTCAGTTGGATGAGATTTGTTCCTTAGTGTAAAATGGAAATGCATGGTTATTTGGGATTTGAACCTGTGTCTTTGAAATTATAGAAACCAAAGTTCTACCACTCGACCACAACTTTTCTCACTGAAAAATGCCCAGAAGTTCTGTTGTTCAGAAGTCAGCACTCGAGATAAGTGCTCTTCAATCTTCTCATTCCTCAATAGTTAAGCGTCATTGATTGCACCTCATTTATTTCACTGACTGCGAGATAGGCCTATTTTAACTTTTGATTCATAAAATGTTCTGCTCTAAAAGTTTGCTATATTCTATTTAAAATGTAGGCTACTTTTACATAATTACGCTTTGCTTTCGCTAAATTTAACCAAATCTGTAGGCTATTTAAAAACTTTTTTTTTGTTTGTTCAAAACAAGTTTGTTCTATTCTGTTTCGTTTGTTTATTTTTTATATTTTTTTTACATATTCAATCAGTCTCATTCTTGTTTTTTTTACAAGACATTTTGCTGTGTTTTTTAAATAAACACATAGCCTACAAACAGAGCTATATCCGTCCTTCGGATGAGACGTTAAACCAAGGTCCTGACTCTGTGGTCATAAAAAATCCCAGGATGTCCTTCGATAAAGAGTAGAGGTGTAACCCCGGCATCCTGGCAAAATTTTCCTCTTGGCCTCTGTCCATCATGGCCTCCTAATCGTCCCCATATACTGATACATCACTGTCTCCTCTCCACCAGTAAGCTGGTGTGTGGTGGGCATCCTGGCGAAATATGGCTGCCGTAGCATCATCCAGGTGGATGCTGCACATTGGTGGTGGTTGAGGAGATTCCCCCCCTTCCATGTAAAGCGCTTTGAGGTCCCAGAAAAAGCGCTATATAAATGTAATGAATTATTTATTATTATATAATAGTTCACTCTTTGTACAAATAAAAGTATAAAGCCTAGGTATGGGCTACTACATGTATACTATGTATGCTATAAATTGTATGATCGTTTGTTTAACCCCTTACCTGTCGCCCCCCCTTTTTGACAATCGAGTGCAAAATGACATACCCATAATAAAATGGATGTTGCTAATGAGTCCTTCTGGCTACACACAAAACCAAGGTATCATTTAAAAGCTGACATTTGACAGTTTACTATGAAATACTAAGAATTGCTCTAGCAATTACTAATAGAAAGATAAAGAAGCTCAAAAACAATGGAAAAAAATATATTTTTGTATAATAAATTTTTATGAAAAAGAAAATTGCTTAAGGCAAATATGTACGGGCCTGGAAACACAAGCAATCTAAAGCCATAGTTCTTAACAATGTAGGTTTCAAATTTGAAGTTCTTACAAGCAAAAATGATTTTTTTACAAGCATTTATTTCAGCGCATGTCTAGGCACCTACCCAAAAAGGCCACTTGGAGACTCCAAAGGGCCACTTGGTAACCAACTTTTACCATGATCTATAACATGTTTTTTTGATCCTTTCAATATATTTTCTTATTATAATATGACAAAGCATAACTTGTATACTGTCTCTGGTGTATTGTTTACATCCTAATAGTTTATAAAAAATGCATTTATGTGCATTTTTGGAAAGGCTCCAAAAGGACCATAAAGTGACACTTGGCACTTGCTTATAAAAAGTATATATAACAAAGTCTTTGTTTACTACCAATAATTTAATGGTTGTTTAAAGAATGACAGATTATTTAGCACAAAAAAAAACGTTTTATTAATTTATACATCTGTATATAGTTACAAACTATAGTTTCTTAGTTATTAGCAATCAACACAGTGATAACATTTCTCAAAAAAAATGAATACATAAATAAACAAATGTACTACTTACAAAGTATTGCACAGTTTGGCAGTGCTGTTCTGTTGATGGTTTGTCAATTAGCCGGTAGTTAGTTCACCCGGTGTTCAGCACACATAGAGGAGAGTTTTACCACAGGTTTGTCAAGCCCACTCGTCCACCCGATACATATACTCTCACAGTCCCTATTGCGAAATTGCTATCATTCTTTGGACTAAATATGAAGTCACACTAGGAGGTTGTTTTGTGCATGATACTTAGGGAGGTAGCAGAAAGCTGCATCACAGTTTTGACACTTCACAGGAGAATTCCGGTGGCACACCTTACATATGCGTCTACCTGCCCTGCTGCCGTTGGTGATGTGCACAGGACTGTGACACCCACAAAAAGTACGAGAAGGAGGGTCAAAAACCTTGCTTTTGGTGGGATGTCCTGCCAGCTCGTCTCTTTCTTCCGTTCTTTCCTCTTGAACTTCTGGAGGCAGCTGAAGATGTTGCAGCCACACATGGATGCTTTACATGTTGTCCAGAGCCCTCTGGTTCCCAGTCATCATCTGAAGTTGTCTCACTGTTAAATTACACAAAAAGTATTAGAAATACACTTAACATAACTGATTATCTTACACATGAATACATGCATATTAATGCCTTTTCATATCAGAAATTCAAACAATCATTCACATACAGCAATCTTCCTCTACACCCACTCTATTGTTGCCCTGACTGCTAATTTGCACTACCAGCTTTGAAAATAAAATCTGTAAGGATGATTCACATACAGAAAATTCACCTCCATAGCCACTCTATTGTTGCCCATTAACACTACCAGCTTAAAGATTTTATATTCAAAGAATCATTCACATAGAGCAATCTACATCCATAGCCCCTCTATTGTTGCCCTGATTGGACATTTACACTAACAGTTTACAGATTTTATATTCAAACGATCATTCACATACAACAATCTCCATTCATAGCCCCTCTTTTGTTGCCCTGATTGCACATTTACACTAACAGCTTACAGATTTTATATTCAAATGATCATTCACATAGGCTACAACAATCTGAGTCCATACCCTGCATATTTACACTACCAGCTAATAATGAAGACTGTGATCAGACAATAATAATGCCCTAAAATGCTATTTTTTGTCTCTCACTAAACATTACTTTACTTGCTTCACATTATTTGCTTACCACACAGTGCTGGGCTGCCTCTTTCCTCTTGAACTTCTGGAGGCAGCTGGAGATGTAGCAGACACACGGAGGCTGCACGGACGCATGTTGTCCAGAGGCCTCTGGTACCCTAGCTCTCATCCTCTGAAGTTTCGTCACTGTTGAATTACACAAAAGTGATTAGAAACACGCCTAACACAACTAGTTACCTTACACACATATAATTACATTTTCTTCTATGAATTTTTTTTGTTTGAACTTCGTCTTGCGTTCTACATACAAAATAATAGCCTATAGCTAACGTTACAAAGTAATGTTGTACATGGTTTCTTCTAATTCAGCGCTTGAATAACAATTTCACTGCATTTCAATGTACTTATAAGCCGCAATAGTGCAGAAAATCAAAACAGAAAGCAATGTAACACAAACTCACTAAAATGTTTAGACACTTACCGATCTAAAACTGGATCGCGACCTTCCAAACACATATCCTCTTCTCCGGAGTCGACGCTGGATACAGCCTCTCTTCTGAATATTACACGGTTTCTTCATAACTGATTCGCGAAGTTCTTCCAATGCAGCAGCAGGAGAAAATAACTTCCGTCCCCGACGTGAACGCATTGAAGCAGGCGAATGCAAACAGAGCGGCGAATGCAAACAGAGCGACTGCATCAGAGTGAGCCAGAGAGCAGGTGACCTCTCTGCGTCACGACAATCACGTGTGCGCAAATTTCCAGGAAGCAAATGTTTGCGCAGACAAAGGAACACTGTTATAAAACGCGAGATTATGCAAATCTGCACATTGGCGTATTCGTTATGGCATAGGCTTCACACTGGATGACAACACAAACGTTTCCCATTGCTATTGGTTTATTTTTTACCACATATATTATCATTATGCATGATCATACGTCACCAAAACCGCCTGTCATCCTTCAATACTTTCTAAAATTACATGGCCAGTTTTCATTGAACATCTTCTGGGCCGACCTCATTCATTTCCAGACACTCCACTAAATACACTGATATGTTATGTTTCATTGAATAATGCGCTAGATGTGGAGAGTTCGTCGAATAAACAGGACAACGCCCTCGTGATTAGCAAATTTCAGGATGTAAACAATATACATTCTATGGATATTTTTAACAGTTTGCATATTTTTGGACACATTTTTACCATGGTGATCATATACTGGACTCTTCCCAAGGTAAAAAGATCGATGTCATCATTATTCTGCCAAGCATTACATTTCCACAACACAAAAAAGGTAAAGACCCCCCCTCTCTTCATAGTTGTATCTTATTGTTTATGTTGATACAGAATTACAAAAAACGGTTGCAAAGTTATCTTGATTGTATAATGCTTATAACGAGACGAATATACAGTGTCGTATCTTTCAAACAATGTATTGGTTAACCTTATTACTTGCCAAAATGATATTGTAAACACAAGATAAATGTAAACAATAAAAGTTGGGATCACCGGTGATCCCATGCAGAGCAAGGGGTTAAATAACATTAACCAAATTGTATTTAATTAATAATACAATTATTACTTTAACATGCAGTTTCTACTCCACCCCAAAAAAATTGTTTCATTATTGTACAGCAAATGTCAAAATCATTTTGATTTTTCATATTTGTTGTAGGCTTATTTGGAAATTACCATAGTTGTAGTATTTCATTATTACTGTTAATTTACATTAGCCCCACTTACGTTTCAAAATGTGGCAATTGCTGCTGTTTTGCTAAATGTCCCTTTGCGCCACCTGGCGGTCATTTTGTGAACGACTTTGAAATGCGACTTGTTTATTTTTGCCGCGGTAATAGGCATTCTGGTTGAGTAACTACTGTAATGGGTTTGTTTATCGCCCATAAACAATGCTGTTGCCTTTGGCTTGCTCAGTTGGGGATATTCAAATTAATTAACCAATCATACCATTGATCAGCTATACCAAACTTGGATGTCTTTTTTCCAGTAATAAACAAACATTGTTAAGTTGTTGATTGATACTGTGAAGCAGCTTTGATACAATCTGTATTGTGAAAAGCGCTATATAAATATATTTGACTTGACTTGACCATACTTGGTTATCTGTGGCAAAGTTGAATCTGAAGTGTCCGTGTATCAGATTGAGTCAGTTCTGAAATGTGTGAAAACTGTTGCTACTCACCATGCCTTTAGTTACAGTAACTTTTCAAGAAAATTTTCATGCATATGAGGTGATCAGATCAAAGCAGGATTTCGTTTTTTTTTTCATGTCGACAACCTGCATTACCCTAGGCCTTTTGACATACAAATGTCTTATGGAGGGAATGACACAACTCTCCTTGTCGTGCCATATTGCTTGATTTGGTAAACATTTTTATGATGTTACATGTTTCTGTCAGAGACAAGGCAATAGTTTTGCAATGTAAATTCACTGACATTGAAATGTTCTAATATTTTTTTATTTATTTTTTTTTACAATAAATGGTGAGTGCTGTGATCTAGTGTTATTGTGCTTATTTTTATTTGATAGTAGTTGATAGTTCTATAATTCACTAACTGCATCTTATGATTTAAATTTTTATTTATAAACACTGTAGAGAAATGAAAAGTAAATATTACACTTAAAGTTTTTAAGTAAAATTGTAGTTAAATTAACTCTATACAGTGTAATTATATTGCTCTTAAACAGTGTGATTAAACTACAATGTTAAATACTTTTACACATTTCATTGTTATTTTTTTACACAATATTGAGTAGAATTAACTCAATAAACTAAAAAAGAATAAACTTGACACTGACCAAAGAGTAAATTTGACACTGATTTCGAGTGGGACCAAATGTTATTTGAAACAGAGTCAAATTCAACTCTATAGGAGTTAAATTAACACTTCTGTTTTTACTGTGGTAACATTATAATAGTAGTAAGAATAATATAGATATATGCAGTGTATTAACAGAATATAGTGGCAGGTTTTCTCCTTGTGGCAGGTTCAGTCTGCAGCCAAAATGCAGGAAAATGGCCGTAGCTGGCAAATCTATGAAAAAGCTGAAATTGCATTATAAGACCATGTTGGATTCCTACTTGGAAGTTTGTGAACCCTTTGGTATTATTTGGTTTTCTGCATACATTGGTCACTAAATAGAATTTGATCTTCACCTAACTCACCACCAGTATGACCAAACACAATGTGCTGAAGTTAATGTGAAAAAATTATATCGTCTGTCATGTCTTTATTAAAAACATCCATTCTCTATTGCCTAAAGTCTGGGCTAGGACAGTCTTGCCACTCATATAACATGATGTAATGTTTTAACCTAGTCTACAAGTCATTTCTGGCTTTGTTTTGAATTTAGAAATTGGCAGCCTAATGATAAGCAAGTGTAACAAAATTTACTTAGAACTCAAGTAAATTGATAACTTTTTTCCCACCTTGTATAAAACCTGATGTCCTCATCGGAGCTCTTGAACCTTTCTGGTCCAAAGGACTGCCTCAACGTCAACTCCTCCAGTCGCTTCAGTAGCTCTAAGAAGGCCTGCTGCTGTGCGTAAATTTTCTCGCAGGCCAGATCCAAAGCTGAAGGTTCTGGTCTGCTATCATAGTCATGACACCTCAAAGACACGCTGGTATCGATCAGCTCCTCATCCTCATCCTCCCCTTGCTGCTGTGTCCTCTGCCACAAGATTGGCCGAGCGACCATCAGGCTGAAGTTGTTCCAGGTGAACAACACCAGAATTGCCCCGGGTTTCAAACGGCGTCAGCTCCCTTCAATAATTTCTTCAGGAATAAAATGTTGACTGCAGACAGTGGTCTCTTTATAAAGATGTTATCACTCAAAAACTGCTGTTCGGATATTCCCGTTTCTAGTATTTCAACATTCGTGATATTTTAATTAAAACAAATACACAAAAGTTGGATCACAAAATAAGATTCTTATTACAATAAGCGAAAATTAACAGTTAACGTTACCTCAGAGATCACCAACAGCTGCAGATGTTTATGGAAGTGAAAAGCGGAAATGATTAGACCCGTTTTCCAGTTTGAACGCTAGGCGCTCCGCATAACCCCTATTGAAGATATCTGTGCGGCGGCCAGCTGGGCCTCGCCGTCCACATTTATGAGATTTTATAACTTTGAAGTGCCTGCTTTGGAAACTAACGTTCATTCAATATAATACGTGTTAAGCACATGACTATAAGGCCAATGCTACTGGTCCTAGTTCATACATATTATAACGATTGGCCCTCTGAGAGACAGACTCCTTGCTTCCCCATAGAAGAGCCCAACATGGGTTTGGCCTCTACAGGACTCATAACTTTACTCTTGTATGGGCGTCGGGACGTCTGCCCTGGGCTATAATAAAGAACGAAGTTTTAAGCACGCACAGCGTTTCGAATAGTGTAATAGCACAGCATAGTGTAATCTTACGCAATACGAGAGACCTCACGAAAGGGAACGACTCCGTTACTAACGTAACCTAGGTTCCATGAGAGAAGGGAACGAGTATTGCTTAACCCGCCGTGCTATTGTGCTTAATAATAAAGTCCTTTCTAATCCATACTGGTTTCCTGATTGTCCACCTTTGTGGTGTTCTGATCCCTTAGCTTTAAGATAAAATCAAGGGTGGAGCTTCCCACAATGCATCACAGTGAATGCATTCAGAATCACGACTGCTTCTACTGAATACCAACCTACTCTGCAAAAAAAAAAAGGCTTTTCTACAGACAAAGAAAGGGTCACTGTATCTACAAAATTGGTTGTGCCATCATGTCCTGTAAAACTTTTTTTAAATCCTGCATTAACTTTTAATGTGGTATTTTTGTACAAGGTTATGTATTATATATTTATTCATTTCGGAATTTTTAACATGCAATATGCTAATTATGGACTTATTCATGACTGACATAAACATATTCATAGATTTCAGTCACATTAATGGCGGGGAGCCCTGGAGGGCAAAAAAGCCATGGAACTGCAGCACAAGCCTATCAATTTTTGTCTGTCTTAAAAACAAAAATATATGAACAAGATACAAGTTTTGGGCACATGTGATCCAGAATTTCATTATTGCAACCCACCCTTAAAGGGCCTATATGCAACCTTTTCCCCAAAATAAACGTAACAATAGCCTTTTTATTTTACCATTTATGACTCAAACATCTCCTGTTGAGCATACTGACACCTTGTCCGCTCACAGTGGGTGCACATAAGCCTGTATCCTATTTTTCCTATTTTCTGTCGGGTCGGATTTTTCCCGCACTGTCTGCGGATGTGACGTCAAGCGTGTTCATGTTAAACGTGTCAGATCACTCTGCCACCACCACCGCTAGTCAGCAAGTAGCCTACACTCGCAAACTTATCTCAAACAATATATGTATTATGTTCTTACCTCTGTAAACATAATGTTGACCTCCTTGCAGCAGATGACTTGTGAAGTGTGCACGTACAAGCGCGCGCTGCGAGCAGAAAGGAAGAGCAGATCTGTTTTCATCTGGCCACAGGTGTCAGTCGCGAGTTTAAATTTCAGAAAAACACATATAGGCCCATATATTCCGTAAGAAAATGTTGCACATTTTAAGGTTAAATGCATCAATCTGGTGTGCTTTGAGAGTTCATAATAAAGAGCTTGAACCCATGTAGAGTGTGAAATTGAACAAAGAAAAAGCACTGGTGTTTTATAATGACAAACATTTATTACAATAATATTATAATGATTTATGTAATTATTCCTATGACAGTAATATCTATTGATTGTAAAACAAATGCACTGTAAAATAAATGAAAATGAATATTCTATATATTTTAATTTACACTACAGTATAGGGAAATTACAATACTTTTGTCCTAATTTCTTCACTTGCAAGAGATAAACCCTTGAGCTTGAAACAATAACACATATTGAGAACCAGCCCGATTGGAATGTGGTTGGGAACATCTGGTGTATAGTATGAGAAAAATAATGTGTTAATAAACTTAATATCATTCAAATGTATTCTAGCAGCTAATTTGTAAATGAGCATAATATGGGCACTTCAATTAATATTACATGCAAGTATTGTTCAGCCCAGAACATCAAGACAAGAAGAACGTCAGTTCTCGCGCATGCGTCCTGGAAATCTCTTGAACTCTCGTCTCAGGCCCACAAGGTAGCAATGGAATAGTCGAAGAAGGTCGTTATTTTTGTTTTTATCCACACAAAAAGTATTCTCGTCGCTTGATAAACATATAGTGGAGCCACTGTAGGCACATGAAATATTTAAACATTTTCTTCAATGACTTTCTGGGCCGTCAAGTTTCAATTCCTTAGAAAGCCTATGGAGGAGTGATCCACCTCTCAGATTTAATCAAAAATATCTTAATTTGTGTTCCGAAGATGAACGAAGGTCTTACGGGGTTGGTACAGCATGAGGGTGAGTAATTAATGACTTAATTTTCATTTTTGGGTGAACTATCCCTTTAATAGCGAACTAAATTAAATGCTCTGCTAGTTAACTCGAGATACCCGCAAATTACGCCTATGAACGACTTCACTGGATCTAAACAAATCAATCTAACCATAGATGTTACCAGTAGCGGTGGCTTTTTTAATCTATTCAAAATAATTTTGCAAGGGTTCTATGACATTAGTATATATTTTTAGGAATTTTAGGAAGTTCAATGTGCCCAGTCGAGTTCACATTTCAACAGTCAACCTGGTAGCTGAGGTACTCCTTAAAGGATAATTCCGGTATTTAGCACTTTGACAAACTTGAGCGCTAAAGAGGCGATCCGTGAACGGGCCCTTAGCTTTGTCTTTCCAAGACATGGTGTTTCATGTGAACAATGAGCCTCGTCCGCTCTCCTTGCAAGGGTGTCGAAGTCTGGACAAAATATGTACAGTGACATGACATAACTGCCAGATTCAAACTGTGCGTTGGCTGGCGCTGAGCCAGAGATGGACGCGCTCAGCGCTTGTCATATCATATAAAGTGTTCGGCGGGCCGTATGGCCAAACTTAATTCATTATTATTATTAAAATAAATTTTTTAAATTGTTTTTATTAATCTGTTTGGGTGGGCCACCTGTCAATCCTGTCACCTGTCAATGGCCCGCCCATAAATCCACGCCTGCCGCTGTCGTAAATAATTTAGCCTACCGTCGCACGCACGCTCGCTGTTTATCCAGCACCGGCTTTAGAATGAACGATGTCCACAGACAAGGTAGAGTATGTTACATGATTTAATGAAAGGATGATGTATTGCGACATCAGAAACGAAGAAAAACGAAATAATGACTATTGTAGCGCTTGACGTAAAGCAGTCGAATTGTGTAGTTCTTTTTGTGGTCGGGTTACTACCCGAACCCCGAAGTTACATAGTGCCAGTAAAAGCAATACAGACCCCGTCAGGCTATGGCAGAAGTGCCTTTCACCCAGTTACGACTTGATGAACCACTGATATGATTTTGGAAACATTATTTTAAGGTAAAAAATGTTACATAGTGTTGCTTTAACATAGGGACAAAGTGAATATTAGAATGCACCACAGTTATCTTTTAACATCCATTATGATGAAAAAAATAAATATGGTATACTTAAAGACTACTCTTTTCAACAACCAAAAAAGGATATAAATAAAAAGTACAGTTAGAGTACCCACCCAGTCAGTGCCATTGTCAGGACTTTCTTCCTCCCCACAGAGAAAGCACAAATCTTTTAGATCATCTATGACAATGCCAGGGGAGAAGAGCCAATATAAGACACGAGGCCAAACCTCACAATTACTTTAAACAGGCTCCTGAATAGACTACTTTAAATAGACAGTCTGAATATTAAGATTTTTTTTTGGCAAGGGGATAGTATTCCACACTTACCCGTGTTTTGTAGGAGGCAAGTAGCTATGGCCAATCTGATGGAATTCACACTTGTTTTGCTTGTTGAAAACAGAACTGTCTTTTTGTCCAGCATACACATATACAAATGAAGTCAACAACAAATATTAAAAGAACATATACAATATAAAATAATAATAGCCTACAAGTAAAAGAAAGAAAAAAAAATATGATATAAACAGAAAAAGGAACAGGTATGAGATCATCATATAAATAGCATTAAAGCTTCACATAGAGACCTAGTGCGTTTTGTTTGACTATTTATTGAATCCAAGTAGGCCTAGTAACTCAATATAATTTGTCATATCTATCTGAAATAACAAAAAGTAGGGTTTTCCTTTAGCCCATTTTTGTTCATGGTATTTCCCCATAATCAAACAAACATTAACAATAAAGGCCACATTTGCTTTTAATCTTTGTATATCAAAATAAAAAAATACATATTATTCAGAAAAGTAAACTTTCATGCCTAAGCATTTACAAAGCAAACATATGAGCAGTAATGTAATTGACCGCCGCGTCTAGTTCAGTGACGTCATTGCGCGTGCACGCGAGGGGGTGTCAGATTCTGGCAGGGAGTCGAAATTCGGCACAACACCTGTTTCGCATGACCCACGTCAGTTTAGGTAGCGCACTGCCGCCTAGCGGTGAACTTTGAAACAACAGCGCATCAAATACCGAATTAAACAAAATTATGATATTGTACCGTTTGAAATATAATATATACCGGTATTTTTGCAGTACCATCCCTAGGCACAAAGATAAAAAAAAATACTCATGACAACGTTCAAAGGTGATTTTTGTTATCCAATATTTCTTTAATTAACGACATGAACTCATATTTGATTACTTCTTAATAATAGAATCATATTTAAAACTATTATGATAAAATGGCTTAATAAATGGTAAATGGACTGCATTTATATAGCGCTTTTACAGACCCAATGGCCACCAAAGCGCTTTACATTTTGCCTCACATTCACCCATTCACTCACGGTCAGCCATACAAGGCGCCATCCAGCTCATCAGGAGCAGCTGGGGTTAGGTGTCTTGCTCATGGACACCTCGACACTTGGTCAGGTGGAACCGGGGATTGAACCACCAACCTTTCGGTTTGTAGACAACCTACCACTGAGCCACTGTCACCCCAATAATAACCCAATAATAACTCATGAACAGTTCATTCAGTCGTTGTGCATGTTGAACTAGAACATTAAATAATTTCAAATTAACATAGATCTGTTTAAAATATGACATGACAAACTTTAAACTCATGAACAACAGTTCATTCAGTCCATTTGCTGTTATCAAGTATTAAGGTTGCTGCTTTAGGAACAGGGGCAAGTTCACAGTGCAATCGGTTTCTTTTACTGTCCAAGACATTGGATGCAGCACTGAACAATCGTGCACTGTTGGTGCTTGTGCTCGGTGCACACAAATACTTGTGTGCAGTTTGCACAAGAGACGGAAAGCGACCTTGATTGACACACCAGTATTGAAGAGGATTCTCATTTCTTTCATTTGGGATTTCTACGAGGTAGGCATCCATTTGTGACATGGTAGGGTTAATCCTAAATCCATGTGATAAATTCGTTGAACATGTCACACAGACTGGGTGCATGTTCACTGTCCTTGCGTGACTTTTTGGCTTTTGGGTTGTTCTCTGGGTTCGCATCTCCCTCGTTAGTTGCTCAAATAGGTAAAGAATAGAAACTGTGTTCTCAATTAAAGGATAATTCCGCTATTTAGCACTTTGAGTCTATTTTCTAGTTTGTTTTGGATGAACTAGAGTGGTGGACAAATTTTGACGATGAGTCCTGTCTCGACTTTTTGACTATTTTAGAATCGCCTCTGACCGCTTTAGAGTGGCTGTCTATGGGCATGCATAAACATGTCCTTAAATCAACCCTTAACGTTCGTTTTCAAAACTGTGCAACTCACCGAGTGATTAGTGGTGTTTAAAACTAACATAGTGGTGTTTAAAATGTACGTGTGAACACGTAAATTCCTGTGCGTGCAGCAATATTTTTTGCAATTTGAAATCTTTATCAATCCATTGCCCAGTGAGGTAGGACTTACATCAGAGCAGTTTTTTTTTTAATTTTTTTTTTTTTTTTTTTTGTCAATTTCTCTCAGGTAGCTCTGTTCTTTCTAGCTTAGAGCTATTACGGAGCGTTTTGTGCTTTGAGTTAGTTTGGGGTTTGTGTGCATCTCATTTGGGGAGATGCTAACGGTGGGGGGGCTTGTGTTTTACTTTTGTTGTTGTTGTTGTTGTTGTTGTTGTCTTCTAGGTTTTATTGTTTTGGTTTTATAACTGTTTTACCAATTTATGCTGCTGTGGTGACGGTTTATTTGTCATTGTCCTTGACAATTTTTTTCTGCCGTATCTTCGGTGGATGGCCCAATTGAATGTAAACCTAAGTACTGATGGAGGTGACCTCAAGCTGGTGTCCAGGAATTGTAAAGGCCTGAACTCCCCTGTGAAACATACTAAGGTATTAAATCATCTTAAAAACTTGGGAGCACAGATTGTTTATCTTCAAGAGACGCACTTAAAATCTACTCCTCATTCTCAAATTAAAAGTAGGTGGGTTGGTCAGTCCTATTTCTCATCATTTTATAGTAAGTCCAGGGGTGTTGCCATCTTATTTCATAAATCAATTCCCTTTGTTTGCTCTAAAGTGCTTTCTGATCCTAATGGTAGATATTTGATAGTTACAGACAGCTTATATGGCACCCAACTGACCTTAGTTAATGTCTATGCCCCAAATTGGAATGATGCTGAGTTTTTCAAGAAACTTTTTTTCTGCCCTTCCAGACATGTCCTCCCACTTACTCATTTTGGGTGGGTACAATTAATTGTTGGTTGAACCCAGATCTTGACCGTTCCTCCAATAAAGCTGCAGCACTTTCAAAATCGGCTAAAGTTATTAAAGACTTTATGGAGAACTTTTCAATTTCAGATCCTTGGTGTTTCTTTAATCCTACAAGCAAAGCATTTTCATTTTTCTCTCCTGTGCATCACACATTTACTCGGATTGATTATCTCTTATTGGATAGTATATTTCCATGTCTCACTCCTACCTCTTGCTCGTATGAACCAATAGTTATCTCAGACCATTCTCCTGTTGTATTTAACATTAGGTTTAAAGGCTTGGTTCAATCACGCCGCCCTTGGCGTCTTAATACACGCTTATTGTCAGATGAAAAATTTGTTGATATGATCTCCTGCCAAATTGACTTGTTTTTGAGTACTAACAGGACCCCTGATATTTCTATGTCTGTTCTATGGGAGACGTTGAATGCTTATATTAGAGGTCAAATTACCTCTTACGCGAATCACGATAGAAGGCTGAAGAGGGAGAGATTGGTCATTCTTACAAATCGCATTGCCCAATTAGATGCCGTGTATGCCACTTCTCCAACTCCTGAATTGTACAAAGAACGCCTTACAGTTCAGTCAGAATTTAACACATTGGCGGCGGACCGTGCTGTTGAGCTGTTACTTAAGTCTAGTAGTGCATACTTTGAACAGGGGGACAAAAATGGTAGAATGGTAAGGTCTCAGGGAAGAGAATAGTGCCTGAAGCTGTCACTGCACTTTTTGGGGTAATTCCGGTCACATTGTCAATAGCCGCGTTTCCACTGCCGGGCCAGGGCCGAGCCGTGGTGGTGCGTGCCAGGGCCAGTCGCGTTTCCACTGTCACTTCCGGGGCTTGAGCGGGGCTTCCTCGGGGCCAACGGCCAGGATTTCTGGCCCGACAAATACTTTGGGCCAAAGCGGGCCAGCTCGGGCTAGAGGCGTGCTCGAGGTAAAAGGTGGAGTTTATCTGTGTTATGGAACGTTATGATCTGAAGCAAGATGCACATTTCACTGTTTTTTATCGCGAAAAATCGCCTGTACTGGTCTGTCGAAGATACCAAAGCTCTTCTGAGCATTTGGGCAGAAGAATGACGGCGTGTGAAGAAACGAGGACGTTATAAAATGCATCGATGCTGAACTTTCTAAGCTAAGCATTCAGCGAACAACGCTAAAAAAGTCGCGGGCGCAGTATATTGTACTAGGCGATTAAAACGCACAATGGACAAAGCGAAGCTCAGAGAAGGGACTTTCCATGGTTTGACTTTATGTACGGTGTGCTGGGTCACCGTCCACTCGCGAGACAATCGGGACACTATTGCAGCCACGGCCGTGTTGTATGGGTTGTATGAAGTTTTATCCAGAAAGGCGTGTTAGGGGCGGGGTTTAGGGCAGCGCTGCAGGGCTACTGGCCCGGCAGTGGAAACGCGAGCCCGTTGCTTGAGGCCCGAGGCCACTGGCTCGGCTCGGCCTGCTGTTAGCTCTGGCCCGGCAGTGGAAACGCGGCTATTGTCTGCAGAGCTCAAGATGTTCATAGCCTTTGTTAGTTTGTTAGCAAGGTGTTTGATACTTTTGAAATGGAAGTCTCCAACACCTCCATCGCACATTCACTGGATTAGGGATGTCCTTTACTTCGCCAAACTGGAAAAAATTAGGCATTTGTTAAGGGGCTCCCAGGCTAAATTTTCAAAGACGTGGGACCCCTTTTTTGAATATGTTGGGAAGTTGACCTTCCCAGACAATCCTGAGTAAACTAAGGCCACGTCCACACGAAGCCGGTGCGTTCTTCCAGAGAACAAGGGACACCATGCTGAAGTGTCAATTTCTGAGCATTGTTCTCTCCCAGGATGATCCGCAAGATGACAGGGGAGGTCATTTTCACTTTGACAATACTATTGGAACAAGAAAAAACAAACAAACATTTGTTAAAGCTGTCATAAGTACACACATTTATGCAAAACAAAAAACAAAGACCAAATTTTTGATGGCTTGTATTATTTCTATTCTTAAGACAGTCAGAGGAACTGTTGACACACTCGATACGTCTAGTGCAGTTTTTTCAAGACTGTCAGATTTCAAACAGTGGGAAATCATGAACTGGTGCTTTGTTGCTAGTGTAAGGGGGACATTCTTAAAACAATTGGTGTGCCGAGCAACTTGCTTAAAAAAGCTGTGCTTGGCTTCGAAGTGCATGGTCCAAAGATGCACAAGTGGACCAAATGACTTAAGTGCAGAATAATGTTCCAAGAAGTGGTGTTTAGGTATTAACCTCACACCAGGGACAACTTCCTGGAACCTCTGTCTGTGTTCTGAAATCTTACAACCAAGGTACGCAATTGACTCATCAGTGTGAACCGGTGAGACCACAAGCTCGACAATATCTTTAAGGTCCATAAGCACCAGCCATGCTGGTTCATCTTCTGGCACCATGTGTCCAATGAGGAACCATTTGTAGGGGAAATTCCCAATACGCTCATTGAGCAATTCAAAGTTGAAGTACTTCTTAGATACAAGCAATGCTAAACAGTGTGCAAGTTCATGAGTCACAACACCCTGAAAAATGTCATGCATGACATCTGGGGGATAGCCAGAGAGAACATGAAAATGAGAAAGGCGTGTAGTGAAGAGACATTCTCTTTTAACACCAAAACAATTGGTGCCAGTCTCTTGTGCAGACTTCAGGTGAACATCATAGCTCTCTGTCTTTCTAATGTTAAACACAACCTAACCTCATTTGATTGAATATCCAAGCTCTTTCCAGTGCAAAATCTGCAGTAATACTGACCAGAAAAACTCTCTACAAAGCCAGCTACGCTATGGGCCCCCAGGTTGTTTGCAATCACAACTTGAACAGTACCCTTCACAAACTGACCAATTGAATGAATGAAAATACCAGTTTCTTCAAGTTGTGCCAGGTCATCAAGAAGAGGTTCAAGGACTTTACTAAAGCCGTATTGTTTTACGTCATCACTTTTACACAATACAACCAAGTAAATTGATGACAATGTTGCATGAGAGCCAGAAAGTAAATTGCCTAAAGTCCAATGGATGGCACAGAGCTTGTGTACTCTACGAGAGGTTACAAGAGGGTTACACACCTCAAAATCATCAATATACAGCCTTAACATAAGTGTAAAATCGCCACCCGACAGTAAAGCATTTTCCCTAAAGACACTGCCATCTTGATAGGATGCAGAAATGGCTTCGGCAGATTTCTGGTTTGCTATTACTTTTTCAGACACATCCTTCCTAGCTAACAGCTGCTGCAAGGATCTCAAAATGGGGACATACTGAACAGTTTGTCGCTCTTGTGCATCAAGGATGTATTCAACAGGTTTCACAACATGGAAGTGACTTTTATAAAACTCTTATATCTTGCGCAGATAAGCTGTGTTTAGAAGGCCACTCTGGCCTGTTGCTGTATGCAATGGATTGGACTCGCACACAACTTTAATCATTTCTGGAATAAATGAGTCAAAGGCAACGTGTTCCTGAAACAGATCTTTGAATTTGTCACATGTAAGAAGTGCAGCTCTTCTAAAAACTCATCAATTGCTATGGCTGGAACATGAAAAAAAATGTTTCAGTTTCAATAACACTGATTAGCTACTTGCTCTACGTTTATTTAAAATTAACAGCAAGACAACTAGAAGTGAATGTGCTTTCCATTAAATGAATTACACAGTAAAAAAATCCTTAACAAAAAAAAACTTTGCAATGAGCGTGCTTTGTTTTAAATAAATCACACACAGTAAACAAAACCTTAACAAAAAAAACTTTTGCAATGAACTTTGCAATTTAGACGCGCAAACTGGATGCCGGTGCAGTGAGACGTACATGGTCGGGCAGATTCGGCTTGAAGTCGTTCATCCTCGAATGTGGCGCTGCGCGCGCTGTTACTAAAAAAGCCGTGCACACCACCAAGTGAAATGGGGTCTTGCGCACCCAGCGCATCATTTTTGCCGCGTGCACCTTCACGCTCGTGCGGACGCGTCAAGTATAAACAAGGCTTTAGTCCGTGTCAGCGCGCGCTCTGATCGGTAAAGGGGCACAGACCTCTCCTGAATCTCCAGCAGCAGCAGACTCCTTAGCACCACTAACTCCGCCTCTGTTTCCCTCGTATGCTGATATTAGTATTTAAACATTCTCTATGATAAGAAATATATAAAAAATATTTTAATAACACGGTTTTGGCGGTTATAGAGTTCTAATGACGGTGTTCAACTATAACTGTCGGTCTCATGGTTGTATAATAACTCTCACACCCCTATGTCTTATATGTACAAGGACAACTTGAATACATGCATGGGTATAAGTGGCTACGGCCAAAATGTTTGGGCTTCAATTTGTAATGTTTCAACAACTCAGATCTAGTAGATGCTGAAAATACACAGGTCTTACACTTCCACATTAGCATGGTTCTACCAGACTCTCGTACATTTCATTTGTACAGAGAGTCTGGCCTCTCTCCATTGAGAAATGTTTACTTCCTTGTAGGCGGGATAGACTATTGGATCTGCCCAGAGTCACTCAGGATCTGCCATAGCCAATCGCTAACGTGTGGTCGTGCGAACCATAGACTGTAAAAAAGAACTCATTCACCACTAGCGGAGTGAGCTGGAAAATCAAACTTTTCTTGAACCCCGTGGGGAGGAGGGCTACAACATCATGGCCACCAACAAAACTTAGCATACATTGTTCTTGCTCCGGCTTTAACTTCTGTATATTCGGCAGTTTTGCAACGACGGACCGAATAGCTTTTCTCACATCTTTCTCCGCTCCAACTCAAACTGACAGACTGCATCAACGTCATCGTTCTCAGCCACTCCTTCTGTTCGCTGATTGGTCCTACAAAAAAATGATTTCTGGAAACCGAAGTCTACAGCACAATCCCAGACGTAGTACTGAAGGAAAATGAAATTGAGCGGAATTGCGTAGGATGGCGCACATACCTTAATGACCCAAAGGCACATTTAAGATTTACTCCAGACAAAACAAAACTCCCACATTGTCAGGTAGTCTGAGGAAGAAAATAGGGGGGGAAATGTCAGCTGACAAATAGGAAACAGATCTAATTAGAATCAGATCTAGTCACAATAGGGGTGTAACTGTACATGTAAAATTATTTATTTTATTTATTAATTCTTAATTTGTTCATTTTATTTTTCTATTATTGACAATAGGCTAGCCTAATAAATGAAATGTCCTTATAACAAGTAGGCCTATCAATTAATTAATTAATCACACATTTGTATCTA
This sequence comes from Chrosomus eos, assembly GCA_036326025.1. Taxonomy (NCBI): domain Eukaryota; kingdom Metazoa; phylum Chordata; class Actinopteri; order Cypriniformes; family Leuciscidae; genus Chrosomus; species Chrosomus eos. Next base: position 28,365,418 of record CM070822.1, read on the forward strand.
TTCTAAATGTCTCTTGATTTCTTTTTGTCCCATTATTTTTTTCTCATTTTAACATAACCAGTGGATAAATATCGTCTTTTTATACTTTACTAACGTTACATGTACGAAAAACCGCATGACGACTATCTACATCCCTCACGCTATATTTAAATTCAGAAGGCTCCATTATACAAATATTTTTTGTAATAAAATACATCAATATCAATTGACATCATAACATATCTACCTAATACTCTAATAACACAGATGCAAATAGATTGAAAAATTACCTGTTAGTTTCCAGCTTGCACTCCAAATAACACACTGATAGAGAGTGTGGCGGGTGTATCTCCTTCCCCATCAGCATGCCATTGTGGGTGTTTCTAGCTCCTGGGTTCTCCTCCATCTTCATTTACAAGACAAAACATGTTCAGTTGCAAAAACTACATCCAACAGTGTTTTAGCTAGAACTGCGCTACAGTAGGTAGCCAACCAGAATGCCTATTGCCGCCGCGGCGTCTACCGCGGTGAATTCACCGCGGCAAAAAAAACCCAGTCGCATTTCTAAGTCATTCGCGAAATGACCGCCAGGTGGCGCAAAGGGACATTTAGCGAAAGCTAAACGTATGTAAAAGTAGCCTACATTTTAAATAGAATATAGCAAACTTTTAGAGCAGAACATTTTATGAATCAAAATTTAAAAGAGGCCTATCTCGCAGTCAGTGAAAATAAATTAGGTGCAATCAATGATGCTAAACTATTGAGGAATGAGAAGATTGAAGAGTGCATCTGTCGTCTGTGGGCACACTGACGCGTGGACAACCGAACTTGTGGTCGAGTGGTAGAGCTGAAGGTTTAAGCAGTACAATGACACGGGTTCGAAACCCGAATAAATATGTTTTTTATATAATTACCATGCATTTCCATTTTACACCAAGGAACAAATCTCATCCAACAGATTGACTGAATTTACGTCTTCAAAAACAGTTCTGTCAAAAAAAAAAAAAAAAACTTCACGGGGTTATATGCAGAAAGAATTTTTAAAAACAAGCATTTTTAATAAGCAAGGTGCGATTTGCCGGTGGGTGATTCCCCCCCTCCACATTATAGTGAATCAATGCCCTACCCTAAATAGACCATATCAAATATATACGTTTAAACAACAAACAATAAAATCTGAACCAGCGCTTCTGCTCCTGTATTGAGAGATAACATGCAGCGCGTTTCAGTTACGATCCTGGTTCCAGTGGCCTTAATACATTCACGGCTTTTTAAAATGTCACAAAGCGTTTTGATGTGGTTTTGAACGAAATATTGAAGTTTATAATTAAGTATTTTGACACACCACGTCTAGTGCGTATTCTAAAATGGGGTTTTCTTCTGCCATTGAATTAGAGTTCGAAAAACGCAGCAGCGCGTTCACTTGAATTTATTTTTCTGCTAAAATAACTTAATAGGCTATAGCCTACTTCGTTATTTTTGATCATACAGATAGGATATCATATTTTAAAACTGTAAAAGGTCTATTTTATTCATGTAAAGTAGGCTACACTCACAATAGGCTAACAACAAAACGTTTTCACTCATTTGAGCGAACACACACTCGTGAAATAAACGTTTGGGCTTTTCTCAGTGAGCTTCGACATGACCGAGTGGTAGAGCTGACGGTTCATCAATCGGAAGACCTGCGTTCAAATCCCGAACAAACATGGACTTCTGTAAATATATATATATTTTTAGGCTATTAATGCAGATTTGTTTAGTTCTACAACTCTGTTACACCATATATTTTTTGCTTATATTTATAAAATAATATTACCATGCATTTCCATTTTACACTAAGGAACAAATAGGCTATCCAACAGAACGACTTTAATCTGTAGCTAATACCAATTGTTCAAAAGCAGTTTTGTATAAAAAAAAGATATATAGGCCTATATATATCTATATTTGTTTTATTCCCTATAGCCTACATAGAGTTTTTAAAAACATGGTTTTAAGGAAAGTTTTCGACAAACGAGGCAGCGCGTTCATTTGATTTATTTTTCTCATAACAGCTAAAATAACTTAATAGGCTATACGTGATTTTTTTTTGGTCATACAGATAAGAGTAGAGTAGCCTACATCGTTTAAAACTGTAAACTTTTTTAGGCTAATGACAAGAGTTATCTGTCGTCTCTCTCTGTCTCCGGGAACTGCGCGTCACAAAAATAAACCGAAAGCCACTTGCCTCAGCTCAGTCACGATAGGAAATCGGATATGTCTAAAGCCTTTAAATGTCTAAATATTTAGGTTAATAAATGTTATCTGATTATGTAATCCATATGAAAACGAGAGGTACAGAGAATCTGCTCAAATATGTTTATGGTGTGATTGTGAGCGCCTCGCAATGAGAAAATGACAAGGTGAAAATCTCGTTTAATTAAATGTAGAGACTAAATCTCCCTGAATTAAAATGTAAAAACAGATAAATTCATTTATTTGTCGAAGTGTTGCTATCTTGTTCCATTCAAAGTTAATAATTAATATCTAAATGTTATTTAGTTTATCAGCAGTACCACGAAGCACCGAGATATTATTTGAATATTTATTTGAATAATAATCATTTTAAAAATAACTAATTCACAATTTGCATGCCTGGATCCAAAGATCCCTGTAGAATTTAATATTGAGTTGAGCATTTTGTTCATGACAACAAAATGAACATGCGTTTGAAGATTATATTTAGTTTTGCTTGGAAAAAGCTGACCCAAACCAGTATTATTTCTTAAATTATTTAAATAATGAAATATTTAGTAATAAACTTTTATGACAGAAATACCACTACATGTAGCTTAAATCATTTAATTCTTTCATTATCAACACTTTAATAGCCTAATGCTAGAAGAGCGATTTAAGTGTGAATTGCGACTTCTCTTTATTTTAAGTCAGACTCAGACTCAGAGAGCCTGTGGGGGGTTTGGAGGGACAGACAAAAGGTGTTAATGTTCCTCATTCATATGGAGAGTGTCGGATAGCCAGCCCGATGGCAAAGGCAAAATTATTTTAAGGATAGGCTACATCTCTCGATGTGTCCCCATATTTGATTAAATTATAAATATTGTAGTTTATTTATTGTAGCCTATAAAGTGTTTTCACACACAAATTTAAATTGAAGTGTTCAATCCAGTTGTTTCAACTGGTTCTGTAGAGTTAAGAATGTTTGAGCAAGGGAGACTAAATAAACTTGCTGAGATCCAGCGCGAGAGAGGCAAAACTCATGTTTTTAATTTATGTTGCTGTGGACTATTTTCGATTTGTACCGTTTCGTTTAATTTAGCTGCAATTTCTTTGGCAAAACAAATTTAAAATGTAGCAAGAATAAGATTCTGTGTTTCTTTTTTGCATGGAAATAAAGTCTAAATGCAAGTTAGGTTGCCACCTGTCCCGGTTTTACCGGGATTGTTCTTCTTTTTAATAACCTGTCCCGGGAAATTTAAGCACTCTCCCGGGACAATGAATGTCCCGGTTTTCGAAAGGCTACGTGATTATGTAAGTACAAATCATAGACTGTAGGTTCAAACTGTGTAGCGCGCGGCCGCTTGCACGGCAGAGAGAGGGAGAGACAGAACACCGGCTAGATCCCCCCTAACTACAGATGGTAGTTGCCGCTCAAAGTGTGGGGCGGGCCCCTCTATGGGTGGGAAGTGACAGGTTGGGCGCGCCAACGGGAGGAACCTTTCCTTTTTATGCCTTTATATCTTTATTCGTTCATGGCGAGTCTACATCGCATCTTCATCTTTGCAGCGACGCAGAAAAGACCAGTTTATTAATAAACAATTAAATGTCTCCTTGCTATTTTTTACACATTCACCTTTGCCGGCTCGTGCGCTTGCGTGCAGCTTTATAACACTCACTCACCCTGTATAGCCTATTTAAGTTATTACATCAATATAAACGGGTGATTTATCCACTGATGGCTTAAATAAACAACTAGGCTACTAGTTGACTAGAAAAAAACTAGTCGGAGACAGCATGAGCGCGCGACCCTGAGCGGAATGAGCGAGCCGAGGAATATCCAGAAATGCTCACATGCTCTGATCGGAACAAAGGAATTTTGACATAATTAATCATTAGTTTATATCTCATGCACTGCCCATATTTTAATCCCATATCAAACACATTAGCCTATGTTATGTATATTTTAATTTTTTCATTTTTTTGTCTTGCCAAATGGATTTCTCTTCTTTTCTTTTTTTAACATTTTGACACAGCAGCACTTTTATTTTCTCTATTTTTATTTTTGTTTGTTTAGTTTGTATTTAGATACTAGCCTACTTGTTACTTCAATAAATTGGAACATTTTAAGCTTGTTGAGTATTTCATTAGCATTGTGTTGGGGCGATGGGGGCAGTGGGGCTTGAAAATTATGAGTCTATCCATCGGGTGCAGAAAAAAGATTGCATGTGTGCGTGTGTTTATGAAGCGAATGTAAGAAGCCCCCCCTTACAACCCCCCAGCTCTACTGTAGCAATATTGTAATATGCCATTGATTATTAAACAAAACGCTTGACTTTAAATAAATAAACAGTTAATAAACAGTCACCTATTTAAGCATCAAGAACGGTTAAAGATTATTGCTGTCGGCCAACATGGTGTTATATTGAGATTCGATCTCGGGTCTCTTGGATCTCCGTGTCGTTGCGTTAACCACAGAGCCACCGCCTGTCCGTTTACGTCAACGTCTTATACTCTTCCCAGACTGATCTCATGAAACTGCGTATGTATGACACGCCAATTCGTATTTCCATTTTTGGCGTGCTATCAACACGCATAATTGCTTTTCAGCGTGTTTATGAACGCCGTTGACTTAACGTTACATTACTGTATATATAAATATATGACCTACCCCAACCCCGTCCCTAAACCTACCCGTCACTGGTTAATACCATTTATGAGTCTTTCCCTACCATCCTAGTAAGAAAAATATCGCTAACCAAGATGTATATCAAAATTTGGCTTTATTTCGGTCGTATTTTTAACGGCGTGTACATACACGCGGAATCACTCGGACATAACGGCGTAGATATACACGCGTACACGCGGATAGCTCAAAATGCGTATAAATAACACGCCACTTGACTTGAAAGTGGCGTGTATGTTTACGCAAAAGTCATGATGTCATGTTGCTCTTCCAAAGCCTTGATGTAGCCTAATATGTTTCTATTGCAATGTTTTATATGGAAATGTTTTCATTATTTATTCAATTTAATTTAAGTATTGGGATGAATTATTTTAACTACATTTCACTTAAATTCATCTGCTACCAGCTTTCAATCGCTCTGAATGAGCCGCGACGCAGCGGCAGATTACGCAATAGAGAGAATAAACGGACACATTTCAAAGTCTGTGATTGTAGCGCCTCTTAGCGGTTAAAGGCAGCAAATACACCCCGAACTTCACCGCCGCGGCAAAGCGGCGGCGTTGAAAGTATTATTCTGGTTGGTAACCTACTGTAAATTAAAGAACACAAACTTGCCTGGGCCTTTCTAAAAAGTATTTACTTTGGCCCAGACTTCGCTCTCGATTTCGATGTTACGACCTGTGACTGACCTCGGGGGTGGGAAAATACACACAATGTCCTCAAACAAGTACCAATGGATGTCTTCGCGGGCTGGCCAGAAAAACCAGTCGGCCCCAATCTTTTGCATACAATGGACCTCAAGATGTGTTTCACTTGTATCAGTGATGACAACAGGGAACAGATCACCATCGTACTTCAGCACCCACAGTTCATATTTTGTGTTGTCGTGCACAAGCCACGGAAAGTTCCACGTCCCGGCAGTGAATCAGACAAAGCAAGAATAAATTACCTCGTTGTTTGTACTGAGTGCAGGGGCCATCACTGTAAAAATGGACAGTGGAGACCTCTGGATGTGCACTCTGCACATAATCAAGCACTGGTGACAAGTGCTGCCAGATTGCTGGTGGCCCCTTTATTCTTGAGGGTGACACTGTGCAGAAGGTCATTGGGCGAGGGGTTGCATGGACATAAAGCACACCTGTGTGCAGTGTTGCCTGCTGATGTGACGCTCCGAAGTGGACTGCCTGTATTTCTGTGCTGTACTTGCAGAGGTAATTTTCTGAAAAGTCAACATGAATTAAGCATTCATGAGCTTTTAAGTTTTGTCTCAATGCCCTGTAGTGTGTGAACTGATTTTTGATATTAAAAGTGTGTCTCTTAAACCTGTTCTTCTTGAGTGGTCTGGAACTCTTTTTTGATTGTGATTTTAGATGTTTTACCATTGGGGTCATTCTTGTGCTTCTTATCCACAACTACCCATTGGATATAACACACATTATTTTCTGGGTTGTACTCTGTAGAGACTGGGCAAGAGAGGTCCTTACACTCAGAACATTCTCCATACATGCACTTTATATTTTCTGTCTCACATGAGATCTCTTTCACAAGGTCATCCAGATTGAGGGTGCTGATTACTTTCAAGTAGTGCAGCTTCTGGACAAGAAAACCCAGATTCTCATGCATCTTGCACATTCATGTGTCCCAAAAGTCGGATGAACACCCCAAAAATGTCTGAGCTTACAGAAGAGTGAGTACGAGATGGAGCTTTGTTCTTCAGCTAAAAACTTCCTGTGGACATTTTTTATGGTATCCAAAAGGAACCGTTTTTGCTTTTTGTTTTTCTTCTGAGTGAGGGTCTACCTCTTTCCAGTTGTGATGCGACTCACATCATCTCTTGTATAAAAAGCCCTCACTCTGCTTATTAGAACATCTGCAACTCTGTTGTTCTGCTTCCGTTGGCAGGTGTAGTTAACCTTCAAATTGTTCTCATTTTTGCATCTTTTAGTTGAAAAGCCCAGTGAGTTTAGAGCAAACCATTGCATTCTGTACTTTTTCAGAACTTTTCCTGTTATCACTTTTGAAATGATTTGCTTTTCCCTTTCCCCCCGTGCATTTTTGTACTTGTTTCAGATGTCATCCACCAGAGCTTCATGAAACAAAAGAGACCTTCGAATGGTCACATGTGGAAGCTGTCTCAACTGTTTGTTTACCTCATTGAGTAATGATGCTGAAAATTCAGCTTTGATCACAGGAATAAATTACACTTTACTATATATTCACATAGAAAACTGCTATTTTGAATTCTAATAATATTTCACAATTTTGACTGTTTTATTTGGTATTTTAATCAAATAAATGCAGCCTTGGTGAGTAGAACATACGTAGTAGAACAAATCTTACCGATCCAAAAATTTGTCTTTTTGAGGTTTTCAACTAGGGGTTGAACCGACTAGTTGATTAGTCTACTAGTCGACCTTAATGCAATGCCTTGATGCTTTAAGCTTGACGTCGACTAGTCGCGTTGATCATGTGACACTATGATTGCGCTCATTTTTATACTAACAACATGGCCGCATTGCAGACGACAACAGATGAAGAGCCCAGAGGGTCATAGCAGCAAGAAAGCAGCAGTGGTATATCAAAGATGAAGCTTGCTGGGGATGGAGGAGGGTAATTATCTCCTGAGAAACGCAATAGCTGCTGATAATACTGAAGGAGCTTATATATGTATACGGTGATAGGTGTCATATTCCTATAGGTAGATGTGGATCAGCTGAGAGTCAGCTGATGCGAGCTTGACTAACGTGACCTGCCAGAACTAACTCTATGCTTGATAAGTGCAATGCACACTCATCTGAAAAGGCATCCGCTAACGTTAGGTGAGGAATGCAAATCATCTCGACAGAAGTCAAATAGAAACTTCACTAAACAACCTGCTGTGACAGAGAAAAGACAGCAGCAAATTACCAATTTACTGGTGAATTTCATTGTCAAAGACATTCGACCTGTAGCTGCAGTGCACAGAGAAGGTTTTAGAGAAATACTGCACTTTTTTTAACCTGGCTACGTTGTTCCATCGTACAACATATTGTGGAATACTATCAAACACCAGTATGACAGCCTGCTTGAAAAAATCGTCAATTCCATCACAGAGATTTTGAGCAGCTTTTTGGGCCACACTATCACAGTGGGAGGAAAACGGGACACTCCACTGCAGCCAAAGAAATAAGTGACTATTTTTTAGCACTAAATATTCCCACGATGGAGAACCCCCTGCAGTGGTGGGCCCGCATCCACGACAATTTTCCCTGTTTGACCAAGCTTTGCAAAAGATACTTGGCTGTTCCAGCTACCAGCACCCCAAGCAAGATCATTAATTCACTGGCTGGGAATACCGTCAGCCGATAGCGGGCAAGCCTCCATCCAGCTCACGTCGATGCCCTCGTGTTCTTACATGCAAACCATGAGTAAACCAAAAAGTAAAAACTGTGAATGAGCAGGACTGTGACCGTTCAGTTGCAACATATTATGAGCTGTCTGTCAGATCTGTATAATTTTCTGCTAATAAATTGCAAATTGTGGCATTTGGCAAAGCAGTCCCATCTCTTGTGTTTTTATGGATGACGTAAGCGACTAGTGTCTCGACTCGACTATGATGTCAACAGTCGACTTCAAAAAATCTGAAGTCATTCAACCCCTACTGAAAACAAACCTGGAGGATGAGAGGGAGACGCTGTAAGGCCAGCAGAAGCAGGTTCCGCTGAAACACTCTGAAGCTGGCTCTTTTTCTGAGTGAGGTACTGCTGCAGCCGATACATTTCGCTGCCTGGGAAACACTGTGTCTGGAGGGCTCTGCTCTCCCAAACATCCTTCCAAGTCTTTTCTACATTAATACCAAAGTTGTCATATTCATTCCTCACAGTTGGTGCCACTGATCTTCCAGTTAAATAATTTTCGAGGTCCTGGATTTCCTGGAAGCTTTTACTGTACTCAAGAAATGAAAGTAGACTGTCCTTCTTAGGACCCTCTGGTTTAAACTGTCCGGCTCTCTCCTCCTTCTCAACCTTCTTAGTCAAGAATATGGTATAGCCTACATCATTCTCTAGCAGCCACTGGAATAACTTGCCTTTGTACTTTCCAAACTGAAGCACATACTCTCCCAGCACCTCTTTTCTGTCTGACACATCTCCTCCTCTCATGAAGACAACAGAGCGGGCGTTCTCCTTGACCTTGTCTTCCCTTTGAGGGGCTGATTTGTCCTGGAGATTGTCTCAGATATCCAGTCGGTCCTTTCTGAAGCACACTTTGATCTTGCCAGGGAAGATCACTTTCATCTTCATCCTGCTGTGCTGTACATATACATTCACAAAGAGCTGATTAGTGTTTATGGTCTGTTGCATTAACACACTTAATTAATTAACACACTTCTATTCTGATTTAAATTATTTTATTTCTTAATAAATAAAACAATTAAATTAACCCTTTTATAATGAAATAAATATAAATATGTATTTCACAATATCCTCTTTCACACACTATTATTCTGTTTAAATATCTACAGTAGGTTACCAACCAGAATAATACTTTCAACGCCGCCGCTTTGCCGCGGCGGTGAAATTCGGGGTGTGTTTGCTGCCTTTAACCGCTAAGAGGCGCTACAATCACAGACTTTGAAAAGTGTCCGTTTATTCTCTCTATTGCGTAATCTGCCGCTGCGTCGCGGCTCATTCAGAGCGATTGAAAGCTGGTAGCAGATGCATTTAAGTGAAATGTAGTTAAAATAATTAATCACAATACTTAAATTAAATTGAATAAATAATGAAAACATTTCAATATAAAACATTGCAATAGAAACATATTAGGCTACATCAAGGCTTTGGAAGAGTATAAGACGTTGACGTAAACGTTCAGGCGGTGGCTCTGTGGTTAACGCAACGACACGGAGATCCAAGAGGCCCGAGATCGAATCTCAATATAACAACATGTTGGCCGACAGCATTAATCTTTAACCGTTCTTGATGCTTAAATAGGTGACTGCTTATTTGCGAGTTTATTAACTGTTTATTTATTTAAAGTCAAGCGTTTTTTTAATAATCAATGGCATATTACAACATTGCTTCAGTAGAGCTGGGGGGTTGTAAGGGGGGGCTTCTTACATTCGCTTCATAAACACACGCACACTAGCACACACATGCAATCTTTTTTCTGCACCCGATGGATAGACTCATAATTTTCAAGCCCCACTGCCCCCATCGCCCCAACGCAATGCTAATGAAATACGCAACAAGCTTAAAATGTTCCAATTTATTGAAGTAACAAGTAGGCTAGTATCTAAATACAAACTAAACAAACAAAAACAAAAATAGAGAAAATAAAAGTGCTGCTGTGTCAAAATGTTAAAAAAGAAAAGAAGAGAAATCCATTTGGCAAGACAAAAAAATTAAAAAATTCAAACAGACATAACATAGGCTAATGTGTTTGATATGGGATTAAAATTATGGGCAGTGCATGAGATATAAACTAATGATTAATTATGTCAAAATTCCTTTGTTCCGATCAGAGCATTTCTGGATATTCCTCGGCTCGCTCATTCCGCTCAGGGTCGCGCGCTCAAGCTGTCTCCGACTAGTTTTTTTCTAGTCAACTAGTAGCCTAGTTGTTTATTTAAGCCATCAGTGGACAAATCACCCCTTTATATTGATTTAATAACTTAAATAGGCTATACAGGGTAATGAGTGAGTGTTATAAAGCTGCACTCAAGCGCACGAGCCGGAGACAAAAATAGCAAGGAGACATTTAATTGTTTATTAATAAACTGGTGTTTTCTGCGTCGCTGCAAAGATGAAGATGCGATGTAGACTCGCCATGAACGAATAAAGATATAAAGGCATAAAAAGGAAAAGTTCCTCCCGTTGGCGCGCCCAACCTGTCACTTCTCTAGGCTATTTCCCACCCATAGAGGGGCGCGCCCCACACTTTGAGCGGCAACTACCATCTGTAGTTAGGGGGGATCTAGCCGGTGTTCTGTCTCTCCCTCTCTCTGCCGTGCAAGCGGCCGCGCGCTACACAGTTTGAACCTACAGTCTATGGTTTGAACTTACATATTCACGTAGCCTTTCGAAAACAGGGCATTCATTGTCCCGGGAGAGTGCTTAAATTTCCCGGGACAGGTTATTAAAAAGAAGGACAATCCCGGTAAAACCGGGACCGGTGGCAACCTAACTTGCATTTAGACTTTATTTCATGCAAAAAAGAAACACACAATCTTATTCTTGCTACATTTTAAATTTGTTTTGCCAAAGAAATTGCAGCTAAATTAAACGAAACGGTACAAATCGAAAATAGTCCAAAGCAACATAAATTAAAGACATGAGTTTTGCCTCTCTCGCGCTGGATCTCAGCAAGTTTATTTAGTCTCCCTTGCTCAAACATTCTTAAACTCTACAAAACCAGTTGAAACAACTGGATTGAACACTTCAATTTAAATTTGTGTGTGAAAACACTTTAAATAGGCTACAATAAATAAACAACAATATTTATAATTTAATCAAATATGGGGACACATCGAGAGATGTAGCCTATCCTTAAAATAATTTTGCCTTTGCCATCGGGCTGGCTATCCGACACTCTCCATATGAATGAGGAACATTAACACCTATTGTCTGTCCCTCCAAACCCCCCACAGGCTCTCTGAGTCTGAGTCTGACTTAAAATAAAGGGAAGTCGCAATTCACACTTAAATCGCTCTTCTAGCATTAGGCTATTAAAGTGTTGATAATGAAAGAATTAAATGATTTAAGCTACATGTGGTATTTCTGTCATAAAAGTTTATTACTAAATATTTCATTATTTAAATAATTTAAGAAATAAAACTGGTTTGGGCCAGCTTTTTCCAAGCAAAACTAAACATAGCCTAATCTTCAAACGCATGTTCATTTTGTTGTCATGAACAAAATGCTCAACTCAATATTAAATTCTACAGGGATCTTTGGGTCCAGGCATGCAAAATGTGAATTAGTTATTTTTTAAATTATTATTATTCAAATAAATATCGGTGCTTCGTTGTAGCCTACAGCTGATAAACTAAATAACATTTAGATAATAATTATGAACTTTAAATGAAACAATATAGCAACACTTCGACGAATAAATGATTTGATCTGTTTTTACATTTTAATTCAGGGCGATTTAGTCTCTACATTTAATTAAACGAGATTTTCACCTTGTCATTTTCTCATTGCGAGGCGCTCACAATCACATCATAAACATATTTGAGCAGATTCTCTGTACCTCTCGTTTTCATATGGATTACATAATCAGATAACATTTATTAACCTAAATATTTAGACATTTAAAGGCTTTAGACATAGCCGATTTCCTATCTTGACTGAGCTGAGGCAAGTGGCTTTCGGTTAATTTTTGTGACGCGCAGTTCCCGGAGACCGAGAGAGACGACATATAAACTTTTGTCATTAGCCTAAAAAAAGTTTACAGTTTTGAACGATGTAGGCTACTGTACTCTTATCTGTATGACCAAAAAAAATCACGTAGGCCTATAGCCTATTAAGTTATTTTAGCTGTTATGAGAAAAATAAATCAAATGAACGCGCTGCCTCGTTTGTCGAAAACTTTACTTAAAACCATGTTTTTAAAAACTCTATGTAGGTTATAGGGAATAAAACAAATATAGATATATATAGGCCTATATATCTTTTTTTTATACAAAACTGCTTTTGAACAATTGGTATTATTAGCTACAGATCTAAAGTCGTTCTGTTGGATAGCCTATTTGTTCCTTAGTGTAAAATGGAAATGCATGGTAATATTATTTTATAAATATAAGCAAAAAAATATGTGGTGTAACAGAGTTTTAGAACTAAACAAATCTGCATTAATAGCCTAAAAATATATAGATTTTTTACAGAAGTCCATGTTTGTTCGGGATTTGAACGCAGGTCTGCCGATTGATGAACCGTCAGCTCTACCACTCGGCCATGTCAAAGCTCACTGAGAAAAGCCCAAACATTTATTTCACCAGTGTGTGTTCGCTCAAATGAGTGAGAACGTTTTGTTGTTAGCCTACTGTGAGTGTAGCCTACTTTACATGAATAAAATAGACCTTTTACAGTTTTAAAATATGATATCCTATCTGTATGACCAAAAATAACGAAGTAGGCTATAGCCTGTTATTTTAGCAGAAAAATAAATTCAAGTGAACGCGCTGCTGCGTTTGTCGAACTTAATTCAGTGGCAGAAGAAAACCCCATTTTAGAATACGCACTAGACGTGGTGTGTCAAAATACTTAATTATAAACTTCAATATTTCGTTCAAAACCACATCAAAACGCTTTGTGACATTTTAAAAAGCCGTGAATGTATTAATGCCACTGGAACCAGGATCGTAACTGAAATGCGCTGCATGTTATCTCTCAATACAGGAGCAGAAGCGCTGGTTCAGATTTTATTGTTTGTTGTTTAAACGTGCGTGTTTTAGGCTATATTTAAAAATATATATACTATATTTGATAAGGTCTATTTAGGGTAGACCTATTCGCTATAGCCTACTGTGGAGGGGGGAAATCACCCACCGGCAAATCGCACCTTGCTTAACCATGTTTTTTAAAATTATTTCTGAAAGAATTCCAGTCCTGCTGTCTGCTGTCCTGTCCGTGAAGTTTTTTGTTTGTTTGTTTGTTTGTTTATTTTTTAACAGAACTGTTTTTGAAGACGTAAATTTAGTCAATCTGTTGGATGAGATTTGTTCCTTAGTGTAAAATGGAAATGCATGGTAATTATATAAAAAACATATTTATTCGGGTTTCGAACCCGTGTCTTTGTACTGCTTAAACCTTCAGCTCTACCACTCGACCACAAGCTCGGCTGTTTAAGCGTCAGTGTGCCCACAAACGACTGATGCACTCTTCAATCTTCTCATTCCTCAATAGTTTAGCATCATTGATTGCACCTAATTTATTTTCACTGACTGCGAGATAGGCCTCTTTTAAATTTTGATTCATAAAATGTTCTGCTCTAAAAGTTTGCTATATTCTATTTAAAATGTAGGCTACTTTTACATACGTTTTGCTTTCGCTAAATGTCCCTTTGCGCCACCTGGCGGTCATTTCGCGAATGACTTAGAAATGCGACTGGGTTTTTTTTGCCGCGGTGAATTCACCGCGGCAGACGCCGCGGCGGCAATAGGCATTCTGGTTGGCTACCTACTGTATTCTTTCATAATAAAATGTTATTCATATACTATATCATTAAAATGCACATATTTATCTGTAATTTATTTTTGTAATTTAAATGTAATATATGTGTGTGTGCTAAATATTAATTACATTAAAAGTACTACATCATACTGCACTGCATTTTATTTGAGTGCATAGTAAGAAATCAATGATGAAACATCCACCTTTACAAACAAAGATACTCTTATAAAATAACAGCTGTATTTACAACAAGGAGTTTGGTTTCCTGGGTTTCTTAACGTCACAAACCATTCAACAAAATTAACAATATGATTACATGATAATATACAGTACATGCAATTTAAATGATAACATATATGAATAATAATGTATATGCGGTCACCTGAGGTAAAATCTGTCTGAAGGTAGTTGTAAATATAGACTGTAAATATTTGTTGTAAAAAACAAAACAATTTGCTGACAATTCGTAAACATATATCTCTTCGATCGTAAAACAGGTCTCCCCTCCTCCACTGCAAATGATTGACAGACCAGCACAGATTTTATATGCATAAATACATAATGTATTAAATGTATGTAAATGTAAATAAATGTATTTAAATACAAATACAAAATACTGTGTGGAAAAATGTATTTAAATACAAATACAAAATACTGTGTGGAAAAATGTATTTAAATACAAATACAGTATTTTGTATTTTGAAAATACATAAAACTACATGTGAAATTGGCGATTTAGTGCAGGCATCCCTATTAGGCTGAAATCTATCTGGGCCTATTCTGAATTAGTGTTGCACGGTGCACCTATACTTCAAAAGTATTGCGATACTCGGAAATTAAAAACGTCACAATACCTAAATGTATTAGTATCGATACTTTTTTCAGCAAAGAAGCTGCAGTTGTCATATGACATACACTACAGCGAATTTTTATCCCGCCAAAGTCTTATTTGATCAGTAAGTAGCTAATGTAACTTAGATGAACTGCTGCGCATGTGACAGGGCGCATGAGAGAGAGAGAGAGAGAGAGAGAGAGAGAGAGAGAGAGAGAGAGAGAGAGAGAGAGAGAGAGAGAGAGAGAGAGAGAGAGAAAGAGAGATTTTTTGATTTTTCAAAAAAAACTTTATTACAGAAATATTAAAAAAAATATAAAAGCATTAAAATTTAAATCACATAGAAATTGTGAAAAATAAATTTCATTTTCCATAACAGAACACAATGCCCCTCTATGACACCATATATTTTCAAACGCTTTTAGACAATTAGTGGCTTTATAAAAATAAAAATCAATTAGCAGTCTCATCATTACAACATTATAATCACCTTTTTGTTCAATATTTGATAAAAAGGGCACTTTTGACTAACATTTGGATTTAATATAGAAATAAAAGAATTAACTGCAATTATGCCATGTATAATTCTCCATTGTAAGTCTCCAATTCTTTTTGTTAATGGTGGCTTGTACAGTGCTCTCCACTCTGGTTTTACATCTTTATCAATTTCAAAAATGGTGCGCCAAGGTGAATCAACTCTTTCATGTAAACCTTTTTTGTTGAAAGTTTTTACACAAACATTGTACATTTGTTTCCTCCCTTCATATAAATCAATATCTGATACATTTTCAAAAAAAACTCCAGAATATTCCCCTATATCTGGGGACAAAAAACACTTTGGAAAAGCATCTTTATCACTAGGCACAAGTTTTTCAGCAAAACAATCTTCAAGCATGTTCAGCTCTTTTACTGTAAATACAGATTGCAAATTCTGAAGAAATTTTTCAACAATTCGAACTGATTTAATACCCAATAAGGCAGCCACATTTTCAACACTTTTAAAACAGGGACCAGTCACATTAATTAAACGCCCCAGTGTTACGATCTTTGACTTAATAAAAGCACCATTTAATAGTCCACATGTATCTGAAATATCCAGACGAGCACCGTAAATCATGGGTTCTTCCAGTAGCCAAAAAAGAGAATCTGTACTCTCAGTTCTTTTCACTTTAAAAAGGTCCCATATTTTAAACAGGTTTTTATAAAAAAACAGGAAGCTTCGATGTGTTGATTCTTTTTGGATCCATCAAAAACAAATGTTTACTTAAACAGAGTTCATCAACGGATTTAAGAATAGCACAGGCCACTGATTTCCAAGCCAAGTTCTCTGAACTGGTAAGCAAGCGTTGTATGAATTGTAGTCGAAAAGCCGCAGTCCTACTTTGTACATGTATAAGTCCTTGACCCCCTTCTTCTTTTTTTAAATACAAGATGTTGTGTGGTATCCAGTGTAACTTGTCCCAAAAAAAGTCCAATAAAACAGACTGGATTTTTCTAAGTAAATAAGCCGGGGGATCAATACAAGCCATCCGGTGCCACAAAGAGGAAGCCACCAAATTATTAATGACCAAAGTACGTCCTCTATATGATAAATTTGGTACAAGCCATTTCCATTTTCCAAGTCGGCTCTTAAGTTTTTCAACAGTTCCCATCCAGTTTTTTTGAGCTATTGTTTCATTACCTAAATATACTCCCAAATATCTCAAACCATCTCTTGTCCAACATAAGCCATCTGGAAGGGTTGGTGGCGCTCTACTTTTCCACGCTCCCGCTAAAACTGCCTCACTTTTATTCCAATTAATTCTTGCAGAAGAAATCAAACCAAAATCCTTTACTGTCTTTAGCAATAAATCTACATCATTTTGTTTATTGATCATTATAATGACATCATCTGCATACGCAGACAGACACAAAGAAGTCTTACAATTTTTTAAATGCACCCCTTCTAAAACTCTCCTTAAAACACTTAAAAGTGGTTCTATCGCGAGAGTATATAATAACCCTGACAAAGAACAACCTTGTCTTACCCCACGACACACTTTAAAAGGAGCACATAAGCCACCATTAATCTTCAGAATACTCTCAATATCACAATATAAAACTTTAACATAAGCTAAAAATTCAGGGTTAAAACCAAAAGCCTGAAGAGTCTTCCACAAATAATTGTGTTCCACGCGATCAAAAGCTTTTTCTTGATCTAGGGAAATCAAGCCTATGTCAAGACCAAACATTTTAGATACGTCAAACAAATCTCGAATTAAATGGATGTTATCAAAAATTGACCTACCAGGCACGCAATACGACTGGTCAGGATGGACAACTTCATCTAAAACTTCACCCAAACGGGTAGCTAGTACTTTAGATAACAGTTTATAATCACAACACAATAAGGACACGGGTCTCCAATTTTTTATATCACTCAAATTACCTTTCTTAGGCAAAAGAGTCAACACCGCTCTTCTACAACTCATTGGCAATATTCCTTTAGTTAAACTGTCCTTAAGAACTACTAACAAATCTTCTCCGATAACAGACCAAAAACTTTTGTAAAACTCAACTGGGATTCCATCTAACCCAGGAACTTTACCATTATCCATTCCTTGAAGAGCTTTAAACAGTTCTTCTAGACCAAGAGGCTTTGAAATTATTATATTCACTTGTTTTGACAATTTTGGTAATTTCTCAAAAAAGGCCTTTTCTAGGTCTTTATCTACTTTATATTCAGACTTGTAAAGTTTTTCATAAAAACTAACAGCTCGTTCTCTTATTTCTTTAGAGTCTGACAACAACGATCCGGACTCAGAAAGTAATGAATGGATAAAACGTTTCTGGCCATTCTTTTTTTCCAAACCGAAAAAATATTTTGATGGTACATCCATCTGTTCTACAGTTTTAAAACACGATCTGACCAGTGCGCCCTGTGCCTTCATCTCTTGTAGGTCAGATAAAGCAGTTTTCTTTAAAAAAAGAGAATCGATATACGCTTGATTTCCGCTTAATTGTGCCATATCTTGAAGATTCAAAATTTCAGATTCCAAAATTCTTATAGACTTAATTGTCTCTCTTGTGATATTTTGAGTATACTGTTGACAAAAAACCTTGATTTGAATCTTGCCAAAATCCCACCAACTCTGAAGAGAAGAAAAAGAAACCTTTTCATTTCTAAAATTCTCCCAAAAAAATTTAAACGTTTCTTTAAAAAAAAACATCATTCATTAGAGCAGTGTTAAAGTGCCAATACGCACTCCTTGGTGACACAGAATTGAGGAAAACACTGCATATGACTAAACTGTGGTCTGAAAAACCAACTGGATTTATTATACAACTCTTAAAAACACTATGATGGTGCTTAAAACTGTAAAATCTATCCAGTCTTGCTAAAGACAATAGATTTTCATGAGCATGAGCCCATGTATATTGCCTTGCATTTCCATTTAAACTTCTCCAGACATCAGATAGGTCATTTCTTTCAATTATTTCACAAAGTCGCTTGCGAGAAGGCATATGTGGTTTTATGTGGTTGCGATCAATATTTAGTTCAACACAATTAAAATCTCCACCAAGAAATAAATATTCTTCGCTATTGCATTGGTCTAAAGTTGAGCACAAAATATCTAAAAAAACCACTCTCTCTATTGGTAACGTGGGGGCATATACACAAATAAATACCAAAACATATTTTTCAAAAAGGGCTTGAATTTTCAGAAGTCTCCCCTTCACTATTTCTTCCATTTTAAAAGAGCATGGAGTAAAGTTATTTGCAAACAATATGGCAACTCCTCCACTATGTGAAGTTTTGTGACTTAGAAATATATGACCATTCCATTCTTTTATCCAATCTGTAGCATTTTTATCATCACTGTGTGTTTCTTGTAAATAAAGAACATCAAGTTGTTTGTTTCATACACTTGCATTCTCTTTACATCATCTCTAGCTCCGTTCACATTTAAAGATGCTATACGGATATCTGCCATGTGCAAAGAAAAAAAGGAAACAAAAAAAATTAAGCCATACAGAAACACACAGCCGCTCAAGATAAAAGAGTTATGCCACTTTGTCATCATTAATCAGCTGATTTTGGATTTTTGAAACAAATTTTTTAAGTCGATATACTTCCTTATCCAGAAAGCAACCTTCACTCATTAGATTTTTTGTGCTTTCTGCAAACCGTTTCAGGTCTGGGAAAAAATCAGCCACCTGTACTCCTCTCTGATTTTTTGTCACTTTTAAAAACTTCTTAATTTCATCAGCACTGTAATCGTTACATTTCCATTCACTTTGTGAGCAACTTGAAGCACTAGAATCAGACAATTCACTTTCACTTTCAGTATTATCTGTATCATTCTTCTTCTCTTTTCTTGCTTGTTTCGATTCTTCCTCTCTGTCTTTCTTTTTCCTTTTTAATGGAGTTTTGAAGACAGTTTGATCCATGTCTACTTCACACAAATCTACAAGGTCTGATGCAGTCTCTATATGAGATAAACAATGTGTTGAACTATTGTGTGTGTCCATCAATTCATCTATCACAGTGGTCTCTTTAAACAAGCTCACATTTGACGTTGTTTGATCTTTGTCAGTCACAACATTATCTCCCATGACTTCAATCACGGTTTGAACAGTTTCAACGGTTTGTTTACAAGGCACTCTGTTAGTTGTGGCCTTGACACTCTGTGCTGAATTCACAGGTACTGGCACGGACGTTCCAGCAGTGCTTTCCGCGTCTTGCACCACCCTCTCATCATGTATCGTATCTTGCCTTGTACGTGTTACCCCATTTTCGGGACAAGCACGAGCCAAATGCCCGGTTTTTCCACATCCGAAACACTTCATTATGTCAGTGGATACATAGACAGTGTAATCGAAATCATCAAATCTGAATTTCAGATTCAAATTCAGTTCTGTTCTGTTCTCACTCAAAATCATGTAAGTAAATCTCCTAAAAGACACCACATGTTTTATCAGTTCAGATTTACTCCCGATCGCGATCTTTTTCACTGGAGCAACCAACTTCCCGAAACGAGATAATTCCTTAACCAAAGCTTCATCTTTGATAAATGGTGGAATGTTCGACAGAATAACTTTTCTCGCGGGGGTTAAAAGAGAAAGCACGGGTGTAAAAAGGCCACGAATTACCACTCCTCTTTCCACAACATTATTGGCGTTTTCTACAGTGTTCAAAAAACAAACAACTGCATTGCTCATCCTTGACGCTGCTAAAATGCTCTTATGTCCAACGACCTCCCCGATGGCCAAAATACAGTCTTCTACACTTGCAGCGGCCACCACTTTAACCCCGTGGCGCCGCGTTAATGAACCGAGCGAGTCAACACCTTGGGCCGCCATGCCCTCGGTGATGCACTGGCAACCAACAGTCAAAAAAAAACCCACTAGTTCGTTTTATCTACTCAAAGAAGATTAAACACCAGAAATAGCGATATTCAACCAAGAAAGAATTGCCACAGCGGGCAGAAAAACTCACTCGAACTCACCCTACGCTCCCCGCACTCACTCGCCACACTCACTCACCAAACGCCCACGCATGCGCACGAGAGAGAGAGAGAGAGAGACACACACCCACCCGGTCGCGTGCGTGCGTGCTCTCTCTCTCTGCGGAGCCAGGCGAAAGTAAACAAGGCTTCCGTCTCAAAACTAAGCGCTGTCTTGCTCTGTCCCACATATTAATCAAAATAAATCGACACGATGGTGAGGTCGGGAGACTAAAGTTTCATGTGGAGCATTCGGAGATTTGTTTTCCTGAATTACCGCTGGGTGTGAATTGTGCTAAAATACGTTGCCTTATCTTCTGTGAAAAGCATTCCGCACATTCAGCTGACATAAACCACACTTTAAATAAACGAAAAAAACTATCCAGTGATGAAATGTTTTCTGTGATGACACAAAACTTGTGGGATTTCCTAAACTGCGGGGATAATCACACAACGCGCACACGTCCGATAATGACACGTCCAATTCGCGAACTAATGACTCATTTGAACCGATTAGTTTTAACGAATGGAACTCACGAGACGTCTGAATCGGTGTATAACTAAGGTTTCATGTATTACATAAATTACATAAAAATACAGTTTTCTTACTCAAGCTTGAGCCCCAAAGTATTTTGTTCAAATGTTTAACATATCTGCTGTTCATATGTTCATTTATTAGTGTGTTGTATGATTAGAATGTTGTCCCGGTTTTAAAATAAAGCACAGCAATGATATTTGAGAGTGTTTCTCCCTTTTCAGGAAAAGTATCGAAAAAGTATCGAAATCGCAATTCTTGACTTGGTATGGGTATCGAAACAAAAATTTTAGTATCGTGACAACACTATTCTGAATGCCGACAATTATTTAGATGTGTGCAACTACTTAGAAACTTTCGTTTTCATTTTATATACCTCTTCCCTTCCCCAGCCCTATAGGAAATACAAAACTACAAAAAAACTAATTTCAAACATCTTTTATTATGTTTTATCACCATCATTACCTCGCACTCAGTAACAAGAACTCAATAACACAAAGTCAATTATATTTTAAATAACTGATGGTGTACTCCTCCAGGTGGTGTACCTGTGTGTTTCAGACATCCATCTATTCTATACCCTTTAGCACCACCAGCTTTTCAAAAAGTTTGGGTTTAAGGCGTCGTCTGTGTGGCCTATTGATTAAACCCGCAAAGGAAAACAAGCGCTCTACAGGAGCTGAAGAGGGAATAATTGTGTTGAACCTCACAAACAGCTGTCCAATAAGTGGATACTGGTTCAAGATGTCCAAATCCTTCCTCTGATCTTCTAGGAAGTGCAATGTCTCCAGTTCAGCTTTGCTGTGTGTAGACTTGCCAGAGACCTAAACATCTTCGGTAAAGACAAAAAAGTCTTCCACTTCACCATCAGCAGGTGTTGAACTTGACTCGCTTTCAGTGACAAGCCCAAGGTCTGCTTGCTGACTGGAGCATTCGTTCATTAATTATTTTTTTTCTTTCTGACAATTGTGTGGGTAGCCAGCGAATTTTGAAGTATGGATGGGTTACACTTGCCAGAATTGCCTCATTGACTTCTGGTTTAAATTGCAGAAAGCTACTGAATCTGCTTCTAAAACCATCCATTATGGCTTGCAAAAGGTGAGAACAGTATCTGAAATTGGAGGAATGTAAAGCTTCAAGTTTAGATTCCACAGCAAACAGGGTGGGAAGAAGCTCAGCATAATAGCAGGATGACTGGCCCTGTAGTCAATCAATGGCGACTACAATGGGCTTCAAGATTTTGGAGTACTCCTCCAGGTAATCCAGTTCAGCATCCCTGAAAGAAGGTAGGTTCAATGTCACCATGATATCTCAAGGTTTTTCTCTTTGAGTGTTTAGCTGGTTGAGACTGTCGTAGAGAGAGTTCCATCGTGTTGGACATGGTGTGAACAACCTGCACTTCAACACCTCCGAGAGCTTCTCTGCACTCTTTGGCCTTCCTGATGCATTCCACAAGGCAGAACATTTAACCCATTGTGGCATTGTTGAGACGAGAGAGACTGGGACTGTCTCTCATGGCTTTCTTCGCATCTGTGGTGGCCACTAAACTCAAGGTGGGGCATGCACACCTCAAGTGGGTTGGCAAAACAATTCCACTCTCATTTTCCTCTGAAACTGATGAATCAATGTGTATAAAAGACAGATCCTCATTGCCATCTTGCTCATCTTGCTCTTCTACAGTGACGCTAAACTCTTTAAAGGCTTTTACAAAATTTGACCCGTTATCAGTCACTTTGGCCACAATGCGCTCGTGTGACAGCCCAAATTCAGAGTGGATTTCATCCAACAGTTCAGCAATTCGGTTGTATGTGTGTGGACTTGGAAAATGTCTGCAAGCCAATGTGACAGACTGGCGTTCCAATGTGTCATTATGAACCCAGTGTGCTGTGACTCCTATGAAACTAGACACACTAGTGGACGAGATGTCAGCCGTGGTGCAAAGATGTTTGGCAGTTTTCAACAAGTCTTTAACACTACTAACTTTTGATTCAAAGTCACAATCAATTCTTCTGCACAGTGTTCTCCTTGACATCACAGATGAGTGTGGGCTAAGTCCTTGAATCAATTCGATACATTTCTTCTGCTCAACTGTTGAGAGTGAATGCATACCTTGAACAACATAGGAAACAACCAGCTCATCTAATGTTTTTTGTGACACCACTGAGGACCCTGCAAACAACTTGCCCTGCTTGTATTTGGTGTTGGCTGGAGTCTTTTTCTTTGCTGCTGAGCCTGTTGTAGAGAATTTAAGGATGAACCAAACACAAATGAATCTTCCATTTGATTCATTCAAACAGAACTTAATCACTAATTCAGCCATAAAAGATCCCGGCGCCAGCTAGTCTAGGCACCCCCTCCAGAGAAGATTTTTATGGCCAAGACTCCCTCCAGAGATAAGCCAAAGCAGGAAGAACTTGTCACTGTTTCATTCTTAAGCAAGACAAATTTCCTCACAAATGGTTAAACAGGCCTGACCACCAAAGGGGCCTGACCACCTTTGACCTCCCTCAGCATCACCACTGCTGAACCGGACAGAGACGTGAAACAGACCACAGCTTTCATGAGAGACCTTTACATATTACATATTAAAACTCACACAGAACAATGCTCAGTGGACTTATAATCAAACATCATAATTCTTGTTGTTCCAACAATTTATGTTTGTACTATGCTTAGATTACATATAAATCTTAGATTCCATATAAATCATGTAATGGTGATTATAACTGTGTGTATGAATGAACGAGTATCGTGCTTCCAATCAAAATAATTGTATGCCCTTAATTCATAAGATGGCTTGTTTGAAATCTGTGTAAAATGCTTTGTATGATTATAATAATCTATAATGTTTAAACTGTGATCTCTTGTTCTCTCTGCTTAGTGCTGGAAAACAAGGAGATCCCAGATAACGATTTATGATAAGTAGTAACTAGTCCACCTCCTAAAATGATGCCATTGTCTCATTGGTCGGAATTCTCCAAAAGAGGTTGGACTAACTTTAAGTTAAAGACCTGAACAAAGCAGTTCAGTTCAGAGAGCAGTTCAGTTTTCGGTTCGGTTCAGTTCGGTTTTGAGTCGGTTCTGTGGTAAATTAAGTTGTGCCTCTCTCTATCAACAAACAGCAAGAGAGTGTTCATGTTCGTACGCTTCTACATCGACCAGACCAAGTTAGACCAAGCCAGCAGACAAACCCATCAAGATAGGAGTTAAAACAGCTCATTCAAGCCACCAAACTCATCTTACTTTCATTTCTTCCTTTATTTTATTTTCTCGTAAAAGTCTCGGTTCAAAGTTAAGTTTGCTGTAAAGTTCGTTTACACGTCTCTCCTGCAACGCGCTTCGAACTGTAAAGACTCTTGTTCGCCTGCCCATCACCCGTGACCGGCAGCTCAGAAACTTCATCCAGGCACTTCAAAGACAACCAGCGACACGGACCCGGCCGGGAAACTCCTTGGACGAAGCACCGCACAAAGGGAATTCCCTGGCCTAAGCAACGCAAAGACGAGCAAGTTACTCCAGACTGTAACTAAACTGGTGTTTTAATTTAAATTGAATAACCTGTCTAAGAAACGAAGGTTTAAATTAATGCTTGGTGGTTCGTTCAGGTTTATGTCTTACAAAGTGCATCTCACTCTGAAAACTCACTCTTTCTCTCTCTTCCTCTGCGCCTTGAATGAATGTGTGTGTGTGATTGGGTTTAGACATTAGTTTTATGTGTTTAGAATAGTTAATAAAGTCGTCCATATATTTGAAAAGATATTTGTCTTGTGTTGTGCTTACACATTTAATGTCTTGTACTGTCGATCTAAAGATACCTTGCTAATACATAGTGTTTCACTATAGATTGGATATTTATATCTGTTGCCAAGGTTAAAATTACGGCCCGTTCAAATGAACTCTAAACGAGTCATTTGCTCGGTTCCATAGTGATTCGGTCAATGATTCATTGCAAATCGATGAATCATTCCCTTTGAGCTACATTGGCCTTCCGGCCCCCTTTAATACATTTTATGTATATTATTATTATGTAGGTTCTTTACACTGTGACACCCCTCTTGTGTTGTTCATAGTCCTGAAGTGCTTCAGGGTGTATCCTCTTTAAAGGGGGGTGAAATGCTGTTTCATGCATTGTGAGTTTTTTACACTGTTAAAGAGTTGGATTACCATGGTAAACATGGACAAAGTTTCAAAAATGAAGTTGTAAGTTTGATGGAGAATTTCTGTTCCAAAATTACTCCTTCCGGTTTGTCACAAGTTTCGGAAAGTTTTTTTCGAAAGCGTAACTACGTGACGTCAGAGTGGGCGGAATTTCCTTATACGGGTCTTAAGAGCACTTCTCCCGGAAGGGTGCGTGCAGCTGTAGCCTAGTGCGTGCGAGAGCGTCCATCAGAGCGCTGTGCTCTGCTGCGTTGCAATCAAAACAATGGCACCAAAAAGTGTGTTTTTGGTTGCCACCAGGGCAAGACAACACTGCACAAATGTCCAAAGAACCCAGAGTTAAGGGACCTGTGGAGGGATTTTGTTTTTCCAGAGCAGCAACGGAGTTGCGCAAATGTTTTTGTTTGTTCCCTTCATTTCGACGGTAGCTGCTAATAGTTTTATAACAAGGCACAGTTCGACGATTTGCAGATCGCCTAATACTTAAAGATGGAGCAGTCCCAACGATAAAGGTTCACGGAACCGCAGGCGGTGAGTAAAACTGCTTCAAATGTCTGTGTGTTGTTAACTATCGGCGTGTAACGTTAAGCTAAGCACAGCAAGTAAACAACATGATCACGTACAGTTAATGTATCGATGGAGCATGCGATGTATGGTGTGTGTTTGTGTGTTTAAATACAGTTGTTTAGCTGGCCACTGTAGGTGTCAGTTTGTTTATTGTAAAACTAAATCATGTCCTCATAAACCACGAGTCTGTCTGTTTACAACACATGCAAAAGCTTTGCGCGCTCCCGCCCACACGACACGCCTCCACCCGCTCGGGTTTTTCCGGAAAGACTCGGTACAGCCTATTTTTCTTTTATAAATATAATAAAACTAAAGACTTTTTGGAGATATGAAGGATGCAATACTACTCTATAGGTTTTTTTTTTTTGTATGCATAAAGTTTTAATAAAAGATTTTGTCTGTAACTTACTACTCTATAGGTACTCAAGAGATTGACTGAAACTGAGTATTTCACCCCCCCCTTTAAATGAACTTTGAAATTTGTCATTGCAGCTAAAGAACCACATATGATGTTTTTCTTTTGTGTGCACAATTTACATTCAGCTTGAATGTGGCCCAGTTCTGTTTGTTTCACAATCTTAAAGAATCTGCCATCCAATATTGCCGACCTAACCCACCCAGTTGAACTAGTTAAAGGAATTTCTGGTAAATCATCATCATCCTGTTCTGCTAGAACAGTTCATAGAAAAGTTATGGGACAAGAACAAAACACTAATCTTGTTATATAAAATTTGTTAAGTTAATTATATATTGTATAATTAATAAGCTAATTATAAATATTCAGAGTGAATTAAGAAACTACACAGGCCTACTGACTTTTAATTCCTTACCTCATCTCTCTCTCTCTCTCTCTCACTTCCGGTGTGGATGCTGAGTGCGTGAGTGGTGTTGCGAGTGCGGTGAGTGAAGTTGATTTCTGTGTCTAAATATCTTTGTCTTTTCCGCCTGTTTTTTCTTTGTTTGTATTGTTTTTTAGTTTGTGGTAGTTTTTTGGTGTGGTTTGGGCCGCGTGCTACCGGTTTTTACCGGGAGAAGCATGACGACCCCAGCTACACTTGGTTTGTCTACACTCACGCGGCGCCATGCGGTTAAAGTGGCGTTTGCGGCGAGTATAGAGGAGATTTGTTTAGCGATTGGCGAGGTTGTAGGACATGGATGTATTTTATCCGCATCGAGAATGAATAACGCTACTGTGGTTTTTCTTAGCAACGTTGAAAAGGTGAATGAAGTAGTTGAGATTGGAATTGTGATTGGCGGCGAGTTTGTTTCTGTTCTTCCCCTCTCACTACCTTCTAAGAGGGTCACATTATCTAACGTTATGCCCTTTCTCAGTGACGTGATAATAACAGAAGCTTTATCACGCTATGGAAAATTGGTGTCCCCTATTAAAAAAATCCCGATTAGTACAGGTTCTCCCCTTTTGAAACATATTGTATCTTTCAGGAGATTTGCATATATGATAATTAAGGATGATGAGGAATTGGATCTTTCACTTAGTTTTAGAGCTGATGAATTTGATTACATCATTTTTGTAACAACTGCTAAAACGAAGTGCTTTAGTTGTGGAACAGCAGGGCATTTGATTCGTAACTGCCCAGAAAAGAAAGTCACTGAGAAAGGGGATCTGGGTTCTAATCCAAGCACGAGTAGAGAGGCTGGTGTAGTTTCACTGAGCTCAGAGGTACAGGGTAACCATCACAGTGGGTCTGAAGTGGTTAACTGCAAGGAGATATCTGGAATAAAATCTGTTGGTTTGACAGATAAAGTTGATATGGTATCCGATGCAAAACACTCAAAACTTCCTGAAAAAGAAAGAGAAGGTGCTACTACTGAAAATGATGTGACACAGGTTGTACAGAGTGGAATTGATTGTGTGGAATTAGAAATGGAGACAGGGGCAGAAATGTTCAAAACACCTCAGAAAAGAAAAATGAGTGACAAATTCCAAAATAAAAAAGCTGTGAAGAAAGCTGATTTATATGGCAGCGAGGATAATGAAACCGAGAGTGAAGGTGAATCATCAGATTCCAGTGTGGCATTGTCTTTGAGTGACTTTTCTGTTCGTAGCTGTGATGCTGAAGAGATAAAGTTGTTCCTGAAGTCAACGAAGAACAAGAGAGGGGTGTGTGTACAAGAGTATTTCCCTAATGTAACACAGTTTGTTGAGAAAACAAGGAACTTAATGGCTGAAGGATGCTTCACAAATAAAGAAGTTTATCGTTTAAAAAAATTGGTGAGGAATGCAGAGCTTAAACTTATGAATGTTGTTGAATAATTTAAACCAGGGGTTCTCAACTCCAGTCCTCGCGACCCACTGCTCTGCATATTGTGTATCCCAGCTAACAGGGAACGTTCCCAGAACATTCACTAACGTTCTTTAAAAGTTGTGTAAATGTTAGGACAAAACGTTATTAAAATAATGTTTTCGGAACGTTCATATAACGTTATTAACGTTCTTGTAACGTTGAGAAAAAACGTTCTTAGAACAACGTTCTTGGAACGTCTTTATGACGTTATTTATGATTGATGAACGTTCTCATTACGTTGATAGAAAACGTTCTTAGAACAACGTTCTTGGAACGTCTTTATGACGTTATTTGTGATTGATGAATGTTCTCATTACGTTGATAGAAAACGTTCTTAGAACAATGTTATCAGAACGTCTTTATCACGTTATTTGTGCTTGATAAACGTTCTCATAACGTTGATAGAAAACGTTCTTAGAACAAGGTTTTTGGAATGTCTTTATCACGTTATTTGTATTTGATGAACGTTCTCATAATGTTGATAGAAAACGTTCTTAGAACACTGTTATCGGAACGTCTTTATCACGTTATTTGTGCTTGATGAACGTTCTCATTACGTTGATAGAAAACGTTCTTAGAACAAGGTTTTTGGAACGTCTTTATCACGTTATTTGTATTTGATGAACGTTCTCATTACGTTGATAGAAAACGTTCTTAGAACAACGTCATCGGAACGTCTTTATCACGTTATTTGTGTTTGATGAACGTTCTCATAATGTTGATAGAAAACGTTCTTAGAACAACGTTATCAGAACGTCTTTATCACGTTATTTGTGCTTGATGAACTTTCTCATAACGTTGATAGAAAACGTTCTTAGAACAACGTCATCGGAACGTCTTTATCACGTTATTTGTGATTGATGAACGTTCTCATTACGTGGATAGAAAACGTTCTTAGAACAATGTTATCAGAACGTCTTTATCACGTTATTTGTATTTGATGAACGTTCTCATAATGTTGATAGAAAACGTTCTTAGAACAAGGTTTTTGGAACGTCTTTATCACGTTATTTGTATTTGATGAACGTTCTCATAATGTTGATAGAAAACGTTCTTAGAACAACGTTATCGGAACGTCTTTATCACGTTATTTGTGCTTGATGAACGTTCTCATAATGTTGATAGAAAACGTTCTTAGAACAACGTTATCGGAACGTCTTTATCACGTTAGTGCTTGATGAACGTTCTCATTACGTTGATAGAAAACGTTCTTAGAACAAGGTTTTTGGAACGTCTTTATCACGTTATTTGTATTTGATGAACGTTCTCATTACGTTGATAGAAAACGTTCTAAGAACAACGTTATCGGAATGTCTTTATCACGTTATTTGTATTTGATGAACGTTCTCATAATGTTGATAGAAAACGTTCTTAGAACAACGTTACCGGAACGTCTTTATCACGTTATTTGTGCTTGATGAACGTTCTCATAATGTTGATAGAAAACGTTCTTAGAACAACGTTATCAGGACGTCTTTATCACGTTATTTGTGCTTGATGAACGTTCTCATAATGTTGATAGAAAACGTTCTTAGAACAACGTTATCGGGACGTCTTTATCACGTTATTTGTGTTGGATGAACGTTCTCATAATGTTGATAGAAAACGTTCTTAGAACAACGTTATCGGAAAGTTTTGTTATTTGTGCTTGATGAACGTTCTCATAATGTTGATTGAAAATGTTCTTAGAACACTGTTATCGGAACGTCTTTATCACGTTATTTGTGCTTGATAAACGTTCTCATAACGTTGATAGAAAACGTTCTTAGAACAAGGTTTTTCGAACATCTTTATCACGTTATTTGTGCTTGATGAACCTTCTCATAATGTTGATTGAAAACGTTCTTAGAACAACGTTATCGGAACGTCTTTATCGCGTTAATTGTGCTTGATGAACGTTCTCATAATGTTGATAGAAATGTTCAGAGAAACATTTATACATTATGTTACTTGCTGAACATTCTCATAATGTTTAGAGAAAACATTCTTATAATATTTAATGTCCTGGTATTATTTGTTAAGTCATCCATTAACATTAACATAAGTTAATAAAAATATTGCTTGGAACCTGAAAGGATTAAAAATATAATTGGTGCCAGAGAAAAAATTGGTATAAGAAACTGACTTCACCCTTAATTTTTTATAGCCTAACTTTAAAAATGTTCAACCAAGGGGAAAAAACCCAAGGCTTTTGGGGGGTGCAAAGAACCCTAGGTTGATTTTACTCCGAACCCTGTCAGGTCTCAAAGTATTGAAGTCCAATTTTCCTATTAAAAGTTGGGGGAAAAAATGTGATTGAAAGGGACAACAACTCTGTTTTTTTTTAACACTCCATGCATAAAAGAGTAGTAGCCTAGTTAGCTTATTCAGAGATATCAGCCGAATGGCAGTGCAGGCGCTAATGGCTCCATGTATCACATAAATTATATATGTACTTACAAACTTTCCAATGCCTCGTTTTTGAGTACAGAATCTATTTGTACCATTCTGGGCATTAATAGAAGGGTAATTTACGAGATACAAACCTGGATCCGTTAGCGCCTGCACTATGCCATATGGCTGATAACTCTAAATAAGCTCTAATTTTAATATTGTTCAACCAAGGGAAAAAAGGCTTCTGGGCAGGTGTTTGGCTCGAGGTCATGGTGCAAATGACAGGTTGATTTTACTCCGAACCATCCCTTTAATAGCTATATAAAAGGATGGGGAAAGAAAATTAATATGCTACTTGTTTTTGTCTTAATTTATGTGGAAATTACTACTCATTAAAATAAAAAGAAATTGTACAACAACGATTCCATTTGCAAACGCTCAAGCAAAATCAACCAACCACCTCGACCAGAAGACCATCTCGACCATCACATGAAATGGTAAGTGTGAGGTTTGTTTTACATTTACATTTTAGATTTATTAATTTAGCAGACACTTTTATCCAAAGCGACTAACAAATGAGAACAATAGAAGCAGTTAGGGTTAGGTTTAGGGTTTGCTTTTTATAGAAGAGAAGAGAATGTGAGAATGTTACTAAAGTGCTGCCGTTTCTTGACATGAAATGCTAGCTTTATTTATTGCCATTTACAATTTTTATATTTTGTCAGCTAAATGTAGCCTATATTTCACTGATTTCGTTGATTTTCGCTGATTTCATTGCAGTAAAATAGGCAAATCTGGGCGAACCGGCAGTTAAAATAGATTTTAATTAAGTCTCGGTTTTCCACACAGGGAAATTGCTTGAAATGCAACCATTTGTTGTAACCTACTGGTTATCGATAAACAATAAGGCAATGTTTTATTTATATTGTTCCAAACTATTTTTTATAGGTTATATATCCAATTTAAATAAAATAAATAAATAAATAAATAAAGGGGAAAAAAAATTGCTCAGTGCACAGTGAAACCAAAAATCACATAACACAGCTAGGCCAGCAGAGCCGATATAGTATAAACGGGATGGACAAAGTAGGCTACCATTTCATTTTATTTGCTAAATGACCTTCATAGCCTGTTCCAACTGCATCTTCCTGTCATTGACAAACTTTATTATTATTATTTTTTTAAAAATCAAAAATAATTCGGAATAAAACAGTATAGGTATAAGCACAAGAACACAATCAAAGTTTAAATCGACTTTTTCTTTTTTTCTTTTTTTGCTGGAACCATTACATCAAATTATTTTGTGAACATAAAATTGGGTTCTTCATATATTTTGCTTATATTTACAAAATGAACAATAATTTAAGAACTAACAATTTGTCCAAGACACATTTATAAAGGTTTATTTCAGTTATTGCATTGAATTATCTAAAAAGCTGTGCACGCGCTGTATCGGAAAAGCTCCGCCCACGCGCCCACTTAAACCGAAGATCTCATAAACCAAACTACTTGTGTGCAGCAGACGCCATTTTGTGAGGGATCGCGTGATGCTGCACTGCTTCGATCAATTAATGGTAGGTCCAGTTGATTTTGGAATTATCTTTGAATACTACGATGCTATTTGTTTCAGGTAACAATCTAGATGTATAGCATATTGTAGATGTAACTTTAGATGAAAATAATCTTTATGCTAAATTGGTACCCTGAGTTTTCCTTCTGACGCTTAACGTTATCCAACGCGTTTGGCGCCATTTCATGAGGAGAGTGAGAGCCGTACGCGTGTAACATTAGATATTTTCTTTAATAATGTTAATTATTTTAATTAGAATTTGTCTAGGCGATATGTGATATCATGTGGTAACAATAATTGTCGTCTTTAGTGATTTATCTGTTTCTTTAGAATCTTAAACATGCATGAATAAGAAAATGAATAATAGATGTTACCAATAACGTTAGTTATTAAGCGCAAGACATTAATAACGATTTAATGCGGTGTTCTGACAAACAACCACGCACAGGGAAATCCAGGCCGACTCGAGGCGGTCCTCCATCGTGTCGTTGTGTGATCCCGAATTCAGATCTCTTTCGCAGCTTCCACATACAGTGTCAAAATGACCATCGTGTAGGTTTTCACTTCAACACAGTTGGGTGAAAACAAAATGTGTTATCTTTGCATTTGGTCTTAAATTGACTGCAGTGGCCTGCTGTCAAACCTCTAAACTTTGGGATATTTCATGAGAACCAGTTTATATTAAATTCGTGCAGCGTTTTTTCTCCATTTTTTTTATTTTTTTTGGGCGGCCGCCAAAGCCTTATTTGATCGGTGACTGTGCTTGTGACGGGGCGAACGAGAAGAGAGAGAGAGAGATCTCGATCGAGCCCTGGCCGCGCGCGCGCGCGCGCGCGCGAGAGAGAGAGCGAGCCCTGGCCACGCGCGCGAACTCTCAGCTTCTTTAAATAAGCGCTGTCTTGCCTTCTCCGTCGCTTTATCAAAATCAATTGACAGTCTCTAACTCTCTATAGTAAAAAAGGTTGGAACACAAAGTTTCACGTATATATATATATATATATATATATATATATATATATATATATATATATATATATATATATATATATATATATATATATATATATATATAAACTTGTATCTTCTCTTCTGCACATTCAGCTGATATAGGCTAAACTACACTTTTACACTTTCAATAAACGAAAAAAAAAAAACCTATCCAGTGATAAAATGTTTTCTGTTGACTTTTTTTTAGCAGCATTTACATTAAATTTTTTCCAAACAAAATGATTACATTTACCTTGCTTAAATGTTTGCGCTCATTGCATTTTTACAATGGGGTAATATTGTTAAGAATTTACACAACACAAGGAAGCTTTGAAAATTAATTGAAAAAAGTAGCACAAATAAATACAATAGAATAGAATATACAAATAAAGAGAAAAGTTTTTGAATTGGTCTAACACTAGTATTCATTTACAGAAACTGAATAAAGTTATCAAGTCAAGTCAAGTCACCTTTATTTATATAGCGCTTTTTACAATACAAATTGTTTCAAAGCAGCTTTACAGAGATAACAGGAAAACAATGTTGTAATAGTATTGTTCAATTGAAAATGAAATGTCCCCAACTAAGCAAGCCAAAAGGCGAAGGCAACAGTGGCAAGGAACCAAAACTCCATCAGGTGACAGAATGGAGAAAAAAACCTTGGGAGAACCCAGGCTCAGTCGGGGGGCCAGTCCTCCTTTGGCCAACGAATGAACAGTGTATGATTATGAGTTAGGCAGCATAATGTCAGGAGTCAGATGGGATCAGAACTTTCACGATATTATCCAGTTCATCTGGTTGGGTAGGGTCATCCGGCCGGTGAGGAGATGAGTGGTGAGGTGTCCATGGACCTTCACAGCCCTGATAATGCGTGTCGTCGTGTCCATGTGATGGTCCTTCATCAGATCTGGATATGCCCTGGATCCGGCGGTCTGCGGTAAACCTCGGGATAAACAGAGAGACTAATATTAGCGTAGACGCCATCCTTCTTATGATGTACAAAGTACATCAGGAATTATGGGAAGTGTTCCTGGTTCCGGCTGATCTAATCTATGCAGCCTAACATTAAATTATAGAAATCTATAATGTGTTATGTGTATGCTAAGCCAAAGAGATGTGTTTTTAGTCTAGATTTAAACTGACAGACTGTATCTGCTTCCCGGACCGTGTTATGCCGAGTTCAGACTGCACGATTTTCAAAATAATCGGGTCACTGTTGTTTTCACACTGCATGACTATCTGGGGTAACATTCAGTAGCTTCTGTGTTCATACTGCACGATGGGTCGGCGACAGGAGGTTTCACACTGCATGACTTTACAAAAGAAAGAATCGCCGACAACCTCTGCCTGATCCGCAAACTACGTTTCACAACCAAACAAACGCGAGAAGTGATACGGAAATAACGGAAGATCACGCAGTTTGTTATTAAAAATGATAGCCTACAAGAAGATTGCGATCCAAATTGTCTGTGCACTGATTTGTAGCGAAAATGAAACAAATAAATATTCAGTTTATGCAGGAGGAAATGTTTGGGAAGACGAGGGGAGCAAGGACTGTGTTTTGGAAAGAGAGTTGGGGGTAAATAAATAATTTTGCAAACGTCCTGCTGTTGCTGCTGGTCTTGCAAATGTTTGTGCTTTGTTTCTGTTTGATATAATTGTAAATATAGGCCTATCTATCTATTAAAATACTGATATTCTGGTCTATAACTGCTCCTCGAACAGCCTGCTGTCCTGTATCATGCTCTCTCATTGGCTGTCGGTCATCGCCGATGTAGTTTTCAGTCAGAACACTTTCACACAGCAGGATTGTGAATCGCCGACAGGTCCAGATATTTACCATGCCAAATATCTCACGGGCGTCGGCGACTCGTCGGCGATTCTCTCAGATAGCGTCTTTGCTCATTCACACTGCGTGATTGTCACTCGCGTGAACGAGCACCGATTTGCCTGTGATTTCGGGCATTTGTCGGCGATTTCTCAAAACCTGTCGGCGAGCCAAAATCGTGGCTAAAATCGTGCAGTCTGAACTCGGCATTAGGAAGATTGTTCCAAAGTTTTGGTGCTAAATAGGAAAAGGATCTACCGCCAGCAGTCGATTTTGATATTGTAGGTATTATCAACTGGCCAGAATTTTGAGATCGCAATAGACGTGAAGGACTATAATGCGTTAAGAGCTCGCTCAAGTACTGGGGAGCTAAACCATTTAGTGCTTTGTAAGTAATCACTATTGTAAGATCCTAGAGAAACATAATTTATTGAGTTTTGAAAAGTTTAGACTCTTTGCGAACTTGACTTTAGTGTATAAGATTCTACACGGCCTAGCCCCTCCTTGTTTATTGGTTTTTATTTGTAATCGCCCCGTAACTTCAGTAAAATCTACTAGAATAGCATCCATTTTTGACTGTAATATACCTTTCTGTCGTTCAACCTTTAGACAATCTGCTTTTTCATACAAAGCTACTACACAGTGGAATGCAATAGCGAATGATTTAAAGAGCTGCAAATCCATTAGAAGTTTTAAGTCAGAACTAAAATCCTTTCTGAAGACTACTCAAATCTGTACTCACTGAAGCTGATGTGGTGTTGATAAAATGTGTTTTTATTTTTATTTTTTTATAGAGATTGTTAGTGAGATTGTTAGATTGTTAGTGATGTTAGTGTTTAGTGAGATTGTTTTTATTTGTACCCTGCCAGGGGACTGCAGATGTAAAATAGCCTATGGCTAACTCTGGTACAATGCATCAAATGGCAACATTTATGTTATAGATTGTACATGGTCCCTAATAAATAAATTTAATAATAAATAAAATCAGCAATATTTTAAAATTTATACAATGTTAAATAGGCAGCCAATGCAGTGTTGACAGAACCGGGCTAATATGGTCATACTTCCTGGTTCTGGTAAGAACTCTAGCGGCTGCGTTTTGAACTAGCTGTATTTTGTTTAATAAGCGTGCAGGGCAACCATCCAGTAGAGCATTACAATAATCTAGCCTTGATGTCATGAAAGCATGAACTAATTGTTCCGCATTTGTCAGTGAGAGCATATGACGTAATTTAGATATATTTTTAAGATGGAAAAATGCGGTTTTACAGATACTAGACACGTGACTTTCAAATGAAAGATTGGTATCAAAGAGCACACCCAGGTTCCTAACTGACGTCGAAGACTTAACAGAGCAGCCATCAAGTGTTAGACAGTATTCTAGGTTATTAGGTGAGGAAGTTTTTTGTCCAAAGATTAGAATCTCTGTTTTTTCAGAATTTAGTAATAGGAAATTACTGTTCATCCAATTTTTTATATCAGCTATGCATTCCGTTAATTTTGTGAATTGGTAAGTTTCATTAGGTTTTGAAGAAATATACAGCTGAGTATCATCAGCATAACAGTGAAAGCTAATTCCATATTTCCTAATTATATCTCCTAATGGTAGCATGTACAGAGTGAACAGCAGCGGTCCTAGTACTGAGCCTTGTGGTACGCCATACTGAACTTGTGATCGATAAGACATCTCTTCACTTACTGCTACAAACTGAAAACGGTCAGATAAGTATGATTTAAACCATGCTAGTGCAATTCCGCTAATGCCAACATAGTTTTTAGTCTATTTAAAAGAATGTTGTGGTCGATAGTATCAAATGCAGCACTAAGATCAAGTAACACTAATAGAGAGATACAACCACGATCGGATGATAGGAGCAAATCATTTGTGACTTTAATGAGAGCAGTCTCAGTACTGTGGTACGGTCTAAATCCGGACTGAAAATCCTCGCAGATATTATTTCTTTCTAAAAAGGAACACAGTTGTGAGGATACTGCTTTTTCTAGTATCTTTGACAGAAAAGGCAGATTCGAGATTGGCCTGTAATTGACTAATTCTGTAGGATCAAGTTGCGGTTTTTTAACAAGCGGTTTAATCATAGCCAACTTAAAGGTTTTTGGTACGTATCCTAATGACAAAGATGAATTAATGATATCTAGAAGAGGATCTATGACCTCTGGAAGCATCTCTTTCAGTAGCTTAGTCGGTATAGGGTCTAGCATACAAGTTGTCGATTTAGATGAATTAACAATTTTGCAAAATTCTTCCTCTCCTATAGCAACAAATGAATCAAAATGTTCCTCACGGAGACTACAATATACTCCCTGATGCGATACTGTAGTAGACGGTTGCATAGTTATAATTTTGTCCCTGATATTATCAATCTTATAAGTGAAGAAGTTCATAAAGTCATTAAAGCTGCAAGCAGCATTGAAAGGGCCCTCGCACCCGTGCCATCGCCACCCGGTGGCTTTAGGAAGACAGACCACGGTGGGCAATGTGCATTTAAGTAGATAAATATAGTGGGAGTATGTCAAAGTCAGTTACAAAAATGTCCTTTATTATGGGTATAATAGCATGCTGTTAAACATGTCACTTCCTGTTGCCAGCAGGTGACGCTATGACTGTAACTAAATATGAGCATGCACATGTGTTCAGGACAGAACTCTTATCAAACATGTGAAGTTTGGGGCAGATTGAACTTTGCCTTCTTAAGTAAAAACAACTTCGTGTTTCATAGCATTAGCATGCTTTAGCACTTAGCTAAGAAATGCTAGCATGTTTAACATGTTTATAACATGTTTATAACTCAATGGCATATTTACTATGTTGCCAGTACTGCATCACACTGTTAAACATGTCACTTCCTGTTGCCAGTAGGTGGCGCTATTACTATAACTGAATATTGTCATGTAGATGTGTTCAGGGCAGGACTCTTATCAAATGTGTGAAGTTTGGGGCAGTTTGGACATTGCCTTCTTAAGTAACAACAACTTCCTGTTTCATTTCATTAGCATGCTTTAGCACTTAGCTAAGAATTGCTAGCATGTTTAACATGTTTATAACATGTTTATAACTCAATGGCATATTTACTATGTTGCCAGTACTGCATCACACTGTTAAACATGTCACTTCCTGTTGCCAGTAGGTGGCGCTATTACTATAGCTGAAAATTGTAATGTAGATGTGTTCAGGGCAGGACTCTTATCAAATGTGTGAAGTTTGGGGCAGATTGGACATTGTCTTCTTAAGTAAAAACAACTTCCTGTTTCATTTCATTAGCATGCTTTAGCACTTAGCTAAGAATTGCTAGCATGTTTTAACATGTTTATAACATGTTTATAACTTGTTGTGGCAAAAACTTCTGTTAAACATCATCACTGCGTAAGAGACACTCAGAGTCAAATTAATAAAAAGAGAAATATTTATTCTTGCAAGAAGGCCCAGTCGCCATCACAGCCGTTACATTCTGTGAAGTGAGTGGCGCGCACCAGGAAGACATGAGACAGCTTTTATACTCTTTTCAAGGTTCCTTCTCACCCGCTGTACTTTTCCACCCAGATAAGGCCCCCACTTCTGTTCAGTTTTTCTTAAGGACACAAACTGGTACTGGAATAAACTAGCCAAACCTGACCATTCCTAAGGTCAAGATGTCCTGTCCCATATATTCCTGAAACGTCACGCACAAGCACGTACACACATATACTTTTACACATTGAATAGATTAGGAATAAATGACTATTAAAATTTCTACAAC
The DNA here is from genome assembly GCA_036326025.1 of Chrosomus eos. Classification (NCBI taxonomy): domain Eukaryota; kingdom Metazoa; phylum Chordata; class Actinopteri; order Cypriniformes; family Leuciscidae; genus Chrosomus; species Chrosomus eos. The sequence goes on from CM070822.1 coordinate 28,403,849, forward strand.
AATTCCACACTTTTTATCATTCAGATTACCCATAATCACAATAATAAACAAAAAGACAAATTTTAAGTCATATCATCACACTACTCTTCATCTCTAGTTTTCGCATAACTGATCACTCTTCTTAAACATTTGTGAAAATAACATTTGAAAAGAAAAAGCTTAGGCTGTTTTTTGTAAGGATAGGCCCTTAAGTATTAGCAAGCAGATAAATAATTCAACTAAAGCCGGGCTAGATAAACAATCACTGTTGTTGTACCCCAAACATAGTTTGACCCTCAGTCACCTTAGTTAAATAAGAAATAGTGTACAGACTAGTTAGGAAAACAACAAATCATCAATCCACAGTGGTTACATCAAAATATAAAGTATAAGAAAAGTATAATAAAACCCTTCATTTCAAAACCCTCTCCTTGTACCTTATCACATAGCGGATAAGCACAGCTTTTAACCATCTGTTCATATCAAAAACATTCATAGGAAGAAGAGAAAACATACCCCAACAATTAATTCATTTGACTATAGCTCCCACTACTTGTATCATCATCATCATCATTTGGATAAAATTGTCATTTTTACCAATCTAACAAAACATCCCTGCTCTGATCAGTCTCTGTACTGAGCTGGAAACACACAATATCGACAATCCTACCCCCGAAACCCCCACCCCCAGAGATTAATCAAACAATCCATTCATTTTCCTAAAATACTTTCTAATTAATCAGTGACCAATCAAATCTCGTTGGCGTTGTTTAAGGTGAGATGTTTGGACGGTGGTGTCGCAATCTCCATCCTTGCAACCTTGTTTGTGGAGTGGACCATCTCCTAGCTGCTGTCACCTGTGAATGGAGACCTTAAGTATTTTGTTAGTGACCGCTTGTCTAGCCGCTCGTCCTTCTGGTGTGACCTGTGGAATTTTCACCATTTGTTTACTGATTATATACATTATTAGTTCCAAATTTATTCTCAACATTTGGCCAATTCAGCAACCTGAAACTCATTCAACTATTACATTAACATTCAACCCACTTTACTCATGTCAACAACACAATATTAATACATTTTGGAACAGAATCATTCTGTTAGCTGCAATCCAATCCTGACATTCTGTGAAAGGAAAATTTTAAGTTATGCTCTGCTCCATTCTCTGTAAAGAAAACAAAATGTCGAGGTTATTTTCAGATAGTAAAACTACACGTAGTTTCTTTTGTCTACTGTTCTGCCGTGACCTTCGCTGCCACATCTGCCCCGGCGTTTCCTGTTGAAACAGTCCTGCAAATACATTTACAGAAAGCAAATTTTGTTTGGGACGGCCTTTTACCCAATTAGACCCAGTGTCCTCCCAACATATATTGTCCCTTAGTAAACCATATTTGGCAATTGTTATACCATCTCCCTCTTGATGCACGACACAACTCGAGCATCAATTTAACATAACATTTAACATAGTGTTTTGATAAAGTTTGCATCAACACTAACCCAAAAGTTGTCCTTCAGACAAATTTCCTCCAGACATCTTTATCTGCCTCTGAAACAAAATATTACATTCTTCACTTAAAGCCACATTATCATCTGCTCAACGAAGTATTTGAAGGGCAAAGGCCCTTGGTCTCACAGCGTATCCTGCTTTTCGGGCCTGTTGTTTGGTCTCTTAAATCAGTCATCTAAAAACATTTTCAAAGTCATCAATTGTTTCTATCAAGTCAGGTCGTGGTGTACAGACTTGGTCAATGTCAGTCAAATAACATTCTCATCCTTCTGCCCACAATAATCATACATTTTTAAGGGCTCTCTTCATATTTGATATTGACTCAGCCAATGTGTCACTTTGTTGTTGCCATCAAATCTATAACATTTTCATTTATCTCAGCCCATGCCAGATGGTGATCTACAACTCCACAATTCCAATTTACACAAATACTTAAACTGATTCAGAACGTAATTCAAATCAACAAAAAGTAATTAATACCAGACAGAGCTTGATGACCAATCAACTTAAAGCTCGTTCTATCTTTTCATCGGATCCACTCACAATTATCGGCTTCTTTAAAGTTTGTCATTTGCTTAACCCATCTGTAATGATGAAACAATATACTCACTATTCAGGTGGAATATTAGTACCCCAAACTAATACATACAAGACCAAGTGCTGTCACCATCACACACACATACTAGACACACATCTCTTAACTACTCATTCTCAATGTTCGCCTTTCTTTATATTATTGCTAAAAAGATTTAAATTTTAAGATTTTAAACTTCACATTTTCTGTAGCTTTTACCTAATTTTACATGGTCTCTTAACCAGTTCCAAAGCATTTCTGTTCATTATTCATTAGATTTTCAGTCTGCTGGGTTGCTTTGTTTAATTTTCCTTATCATTATTTTGCTTCAGCTTGCTCTAGCAGGCCGACAACAGAAAGACAGACACAGTTTACCATCCCTTCCTCCACTCAAACAGTCTCTCTCTCTTATTAACAAATAATAATTACATTTAATTAATCACTATCCTTTTCATTTCATTAGCATGCTTTAGCACTTAGCTAAGAATTGCTAGCATGTTTAACATGTTTATAACATGTTTATAACTCAATGGCATATTTACTATGTTGCCAGTACTGCATCACACTGTTAAACATGTCACTTCCTGTTGCCAGTAGGTGGCGCTATTACTATAGCTGAAAATTGTAATGTAGATGTGTTCAGGGCAGGACTCTTATCAAATGTGTGAATTTTGGGGCATTTTGGACATTGTCTTCTTAAGTAACAACAACTACCTGTTTCATTTCATTAGCATGCTTTAGCACTTAGCTAAGAATTACTAGCATGTTTTAACATGTTTATAACATGTTTATAATTCAATGGCATATTTAATATGTTGCTAGTACTGCATCACAATGTTAAACATGTCACTTCCTGTTGCCAGTAGGTGGCGCTATTACTATAACTGAATATTCTCATGTAGATGTGTTCAGGGCAGGACTCTTATCAAATGTGTGAAGTTTCGGGGTTTCGGGGTTCGAAGTTACAGCAAATTACTATTTAATTGCAGTAATAGCATGCTTTAGCACTTAGCTAAGTGTTTGCTAGCATGTTTTAGCATGTTTCAAGTATGTTGATAGCATGTTTAGCACTTGCTGGCACTTTTTTATATGTTATTAGGAGTCCACAAAAGTGTTAAACATGTCACTTCCTGTTGCCAGCAGGTGGCGCTATGACTGTAACTGAATATCAGCATGGACATGTGTTCAGGACAGAACTCTTATCAAACGTGTGAAGTTTGGGGCAGATTGGACATTCCATACCTGAGTTACAGCAAATTCCTATTGAATTGCAGTAATAGCATGCTTTAGCACTTAGCTAAGTGCTTGCTAGCATGTTTTAGCATGTTTCAAGTATGTTGTTAGCATGTTTAACACTTGCTGGCACTTTTTTATATGTTATCAGGAGTCCACAACAGTGTTAAACATGTCACTTCCTGTTGCCAGCAGGTGGCGCTATGACTGTAACTGAATATGAGCATGGATATGTGTTCAGGACAGAACTCTTATCAAACGTGTGAAGTTTGGGGCAGATTGGACATTGTTTGCCTGAGTTACAGCAACTTCCTGTTTCATGGCGAAACATCAAAATTTGTCAGGCCGCCGAGGACACGCCCTTCGACGAAAACTCAAGATCTTCGCAATTTAACGTCAGAAAGGCCTTAAGATTACACTCACCAAATTTGAAGATGATCAGATTAAAACTGTAGGAGGAGTTCGTTAAAGTACGAGGCCTGAAAATGGCAAAAACTGCACAAAAATCTGAGAGGAAGTTCAAAATGGCTGACTTCCTGTTGTGTTTAGGGCTACGCTCCAAGAGACTTTTTTGTAGGTATTGGGCCATTACATGTATGTACCGAATTTCGTACACGTACGTGAAACGTAACGCGAGGCGCACTCCGTTGAACCTTTATAGGTGGCGCTATCGAGCCATTTTGGGCCCGCCCAATTTTGAAACGCATATCAGATGTAAATTTTCGCCAGTTCTGACGCGTGTGCAAATTTTCGTGAGTTTTCGTGCATGTTTAGGCCCTCAAAAATGCGATTCATTGCGGAGAAGAATAATAATAATAATAATAATTAAAGCTGCAAGCAGCATTGAAAGGGCCCTCGCACCCGTGCCATCGCCACCCGGTGGCTTTAGGAAGACAGAGCACGGTGGGCTATGTGCATTTAAGTAGATAAATATAGTGGGAGTATGTCAAAGTCAGTTACAAAAATGTCATTTATTCTGGGGATAATAGCATGCTGTTAAACATGTCACTTCCTGTTGCCAGCAGGTGGCGCTATGACTGTAACTGAATATGAGCATGCACATGTTTCAGGACAAAACTCTTATCAAACATGTGAAGTTTGGGGCAGATTGAACTTTGCCTTCTTAAGTAAAAACAACTTCCTGTTTCATAGCATTAGCATGCTTTAGCACTTAGCTAAGAATTTCTAGCATGTTTAACATGTTGATAACATGTTTATAACTCAATGGCATATTTACTATGTTGCCAGTACTGCATCACACTGTTAAACATGTCACTTCCTGTTGCCAGTAGGTGGCGCTATTACTATAACTGAATATTGTCATGTAGATGTGTTCAGGGCAGGACTCTTATCAAACGTGTGAAGTTTGGGGCAGATTGGACATTGCCTTCTTAAGTAACAACAACTTCACTGTTTCATTTCATTAGCATGCTTTAGCACTTAGCTAAGAATTGCTAGCATGTTTTAACATGTTTATAACATGTTTATAACTCAATGGCATATTTACTATGTTGCCAGTACTGCATCACACTGTTAAACATGTCACTTCCTGTTGCCAGTAGGTGGCGCTATTACTATAACTGAATATTGTCATGTAGATGTGTTCAGGGCAGGACTCTTATCAAATGTGTGAAGTTTGGGGCAGATTGGACATTGCCTTCTTAAGTAACAAAAACTTCCTGTTTCATTTCATTAGCATGCTTTAGCACTTAGCTAAGAATTGCTAGCATGTTTTAACATGTTTATAACATGTTTATAACTCAATGGCATATTTACTATGTTGCCAGTACTGCATCACACTTTAAACATGTCACTTCCTGTTGCCAGTAGTGGCGCTATTACTATAACTGAATATTGTCATGTAGATGTGTTCAGGGCAGGACTCTTATCAAATGTGTGAAGTTTGGGGCAGATTGGACATTGCCTTCTTAAGTAACAAAACTTCCTGTTCATTTCATTAGCATGCTTTAGCACTTAGCTAAGAATTGCTAGCATGTTTTAACATGTTTATACCATGTTTATAACTCAATGGCATATTTACTATGTTGCCAGTACTGCATCACACTGTTAAACATGTCACTTCCTGTTGCCAGTAGGTGGCGCTATTACTATAGCTGATAATTGTCATGTAGATGTGTTTAGGGCAGGACTCTTATCAAATGTGTGAAGTTTGGGGCAGTTTGGACATTGTCTTCTTAAGTAACAACAACTTCCTGTTTCATTTCATAGCATGCTTTAGCACTTAGCTAAGAATTGCTAGCATGTTTTAACATGTTTGTAACGTTTATAATTCAATGGCATATTTAATATGTTGCTAGTACTGCATCACAGTGTTAAACATGTCACTTCCTGTTGCCAGTAGGTGGCGCTATTACTAAACTGAATATTGTCATGTAGATGTGTTCAGGCAGGACTCTTATCAAATGTGTGAAGTTTGGGGCAGATTGGACATTGCCTTCTTAAGTAACAACAACTTCCTGTTTCATTTCATTAGCATGCTTTAGCACTTAGCTAAGAATTGCTAGCATGTTTTAACATGTTTATAACATGTTTATAACTCAATGGCATATTTACTATGTTGTCAGTACTGCATCACAATGTTAAACATGTCACTTCCTGTTGCCAGTAGGTGGCGCTATTACTATAGGTGAAAATTGTCATGTAGATGTGTTCAGGGCAGGACTCTTATCAAATGTGTGAAGTTTCGGGCAGATTGGACATTGCCTTCTTAAGTAACAACAACTTCCTGTTTCATTGCATTAGCATGCTTTAGCACTTAGCTAAGTGTTTGCTAGCATGTTTTAGCATGTTTCTAGTATGTTGCTAGCATGTTTAGCACTTGCTGGCACTTTTTATATGTTATTAGTAGTCCACAACAGTGTTAAACATGTCACTTCCTGTTGCCAGCAGGTGGCGCTATGACTGTAACTGAATTTGAGGATGGATATGTGTTCGGGACAGGACTCTTATCAAACGTGTGAAGTTTGGGGCAGATTGGACATTGTTTGCCTGAGTTACAGCAACTTCCTGTTTCATGGCGAAACATCGAAATTTGTCAGGCCGCCGAGGACACGCCCTTCGACGAAAACTCAAGATCTTCGCAATTTAACGTCGCAAAGGCCTTAAGATTACACTCACCAAATTTGAAGATGATCAGATTAAAACTGTAGGAGGAGTTCGTTAAAGTACGAGGCCTGAAAATGGCAAAAACTGCACAAAAATCTGAGAGGAAGTTCAAAATGGCTGACTTCCTGTTGTGTTTAGGGCTACGCTCCAAGAGACTTTTTTGTAGGTATTGGGCCATTACATGTATGTACCGAATTTCGTACACGTACGTGAAACGTAACGCGAGGCGCACTCCGTTGAACCTTTATAGGTGGCGCTATCGAGCCATTTTGCCCCGCCCAATTTTGAAACGCATATCAGATGTAAATTTTCGCCAGTTCTGACGCGTGTGCAAATTTTCGTGAGTTTTCGTGCATGTTTAGGCCCTCAAAAATGCGATTCATTGCGGAGAATAATAATAATAATAATAATAATAATAATAAACAGAGCAATTCCAAGAGGGTCCTCACACCATCGGTGCTCGGGCCCTAATTAAAGCTGCAAGCAGCATTGAAAGGGCCCTCGCACCTGTGCCATCGCCACCCGGTGGCTTTAGGAAGACAGACCACGGTGGGCAATGTGCATTTAAGTAGATAAATATAGTGGGAGTATGTCAAAGTCAGTTACAAAAATGTCCTTTATTATGGGTATAATAGCATGCTGTTAAACATGTCACTTCCTGTTGCCAGCAGGTGACGCTATGACTGTAACTGAATATGAGCATGCACATGTGTTCAGGACAGAACTCTTATCAAACATGTGAAGTTTGGGGCAGATTGAACTTTGCCTTCTTAAGTAAAAACAACTTCCTGTTTCATAGCATTAGCATGCTTTAGCACTTAGCTAAGAATTGCTAGCATGTTTAACATGTTTATAACATGTTTATAACTCAATGGCATATTTACTATGTTGCCAGTACTGCATCACACTGTTAAACATGTCACTTCCTGTTGCCAGTAGGTGGCGCTATTACTATAACTGAATATTGTCATGTAGATGTGTTCAGGGCAGGACTCTTATCAAATGTGTGAAGTTTGGGGCAGATTGGACATTGCCTTCTTAAGTAACAACAACTTCCTGTTTCATTTCATTAGCATGCTTTAGCACTTAGCTAAGAATTGCTAGCATGTTTTAACATGTTTATAACATGTTTATAACTCAATGGCATATTTACTATGTTGCCAGTACTGCATCACACTGTTAAACATGTCACTTCCTGTTGCCAGTAGGTGGCGCTATTACTATAGCTGAAAATTGTAATGTAGATGTGTTCAGGGCAGGACTCTTATCAAATGTTAGCCTGGGTTTCCCCATACAGCCTTACCGCAGCGCGATTCAATTCACGCTGAAAGGCAGTCTGGATACCATGGCCAGATTTTTCGCCTCATTTAGGGAACCAATCACAGAACGGGGAGGGAGAAGCTAGACGATGACGACATCTATGCGACACACGGAAACAGTTTGTTTATCGATTTAACATGGCTGAAGACGCGAAGCTACTCTTTGATAAAAAACTTAACGTCATTGTTTACAAAAAAGATCTTTCCCATCGTCTTCTTCCTTGTCTAATTTCTGTCGCTCTACATACGTCATCTGGTATAATCGAAACGATTGGCTATGAGCTACGTACAGGCATATTTGATAGACATTCTTAGCACCCAATAAACTGCGACGGGCATTCTGAAACCACGCCTCAAATACGAGAAATTGCGCATGTGGTTCCCAGACCCAATTCTCAACGAGATTGGGTCTGGCGTTAGCCAGGCTAATCAAATGTGTGAAGTTTGGGGCAGTTTGGACATTGTCTTCTTAAGTAACAACAACTTCCTGTTTCATTTCATTAGCATGCTTTAGCACTTAGCTAAGAATTACTAGCATGTTTTAACATGATAATAACATGTTTATAATTCAATGGCATATTTAATATGTTGCTAGTACTGCATCACAGTGTTAAACATGTCACTTCCTGTTGCCAGTAGGTGGCGCTATTACTATAACTGAATATTCTCATGTAGATGTGTTCAGGGCAGGACTCTTATCAAATGTGTGAAGTTTCGGGGTTTCGGGGCTCGAAGATACAGCAAATTACTATTTAATTGCAGTAATAGCATGCTTTAGCACTTAGCTAAGTGTTTGCTAGCATGTTTTAGCATGTTTCAAGTATGTTGATAGCATGTTTAGCACTTGCTGGCACTTTTTTATATGTTATTAGGAGTCCACAAAAGTGTTAAACATGTCACTTCCTGTTGCCAGCAGGTGGCGCTATGACTGTAACTGAATATGAGCATGGACATGTGTTCAGGACAGAACTCTTATCAAACGTGTGAAGTTTGGGGCAGATTGGACATTCCATACCTGAGTTACAGCAAATTCCTATTGAATTGCAGTAATAGCATGCTTTAGCACTTAGCTAAGTGCTTGCTAGCATGTTTTAGCATGTTTCAAGTATGTTGTTAGCATGTTTAACACTTGCTGGCACTTTTTTATATGTTATCAGGAGTCCACAACAGTGTTAAACATGTCACTTCCTGTTGCCAGCAGGTGGCGCTATGACTGTAACTGAATATCAGCATGCACATGTGTTCAGGACAGAACTCTTATCAAACGTGTGAAGTTTGGGGCAGATTGGACATTCCATACCTGAGTTACAGCAAATTCCTATTGAATTGCAGTAATAGCATGCTTTAGCACTTAGCTAAGTGCTTGCTAGCATGTTTTAGCATGTTTCAAGTATGTTGTTAGCATGTTTAACACTTGCTGGCACTTTTTTATATGTTATCAGGAGTCCACAACAGTGTTAAACATGTCACTTCCTGTTGCCAGCAGGTGGCGCTATGACTGTAACTGAATATCAGCATGCACATGTGTTCAGGACAGAACTCTTATCAAACATGTGAAGTTTGGGGCAGATTGGACATTGTTTGCCTGAGTTACAGCAACTTCCTGTTTCATGGCGAAACATCAAAATTTGTCAGGCCGCCGAGGACACGCCCTTCGACGAAAACTCAAGATCTTCGCAATTTAACGTCGCAAAGGCCTTAAGATTACACTCACCAAATTTGAAGATGATCAGATTAAAACTGTAGGAGGAGTTCGTTAAAGTACGAGGCCTGAAAATGGCAAAAACTGCACAAAAATCTGAGAGGAAGTTCAAAATGGCTGACTTCCTGTTGTGTTTAGGGCTACGCTCCAAGAGACTTTTTTGTAGGTATTGGGCCATTACATGTATGTACCGAATTTCGTACACGTACGTGAAACGTAACGCGAGGCGCACTCCGTTGAACCTTTATAGGTGGCGCTATCGAGCCATTTTGGCCCGCCCAATTTTGAAACGCATATCAGATGTAAATTTTCGCCAGTTCTGACGCGTGTGCAAATTTTCGTGAGTTTTCGTGCATGTTTAGGCCCTCAAAAATGCGATTCATTGCGGAGAAGAAGAAGAATAATAATAATTAAAGCTGCAAGCAGCATTGAAAGGGCCCTCGCACCCGTGCCATCGCCACCCGGTGGCTTTAGGAAGAAAGACCACGGTGGGCAATGGTCATTTAAGTAGATAAATATAGTGGGAGTATGTCAAAGTCAGTTACAAAAATGTCCTTTATTATGGGTATAATAGCATGCTGTTAAATATGTCACTTCCTGTTGCCAGCAGGTGGCGCTATGACTGTAACTGAATATGAGCATGCACATGTGTTCAGGACAGAACTCTTATCAAATGTGTGAAGTTTGGGGCCGATTGAACTTTGCCTTCTTAAGTAACAACAACTTCCTGTTTCATACCATTAGCATGCTTTAGCACTTAGCTAAGAATTGCTAGCATGTTTAACATGTTTATAACATGTTTATAACTCAATGGCATATTTACTATGTTGCCAGTACTGCATCACACTGTTAAACATGTCACTTCCTGTTGACAGTAGGTGGCACTATTACTATAACTGAATATTGTCATGTAGATGTGTTCAGGGCAGGACTCTTATCAAATGTGTGAAGTTTGGGGCAGATTGGACATTGCCTTCTTAAGTAACAACAACTTCCTGTTTCATTTCATTAGCATGCTTTAGCACTTAGCTAAGAATTGCTAGCATGTTTAACATGTTTATAACATGTTTATAACTCAATGGCATATTTACTATGTTGCCAGTACTGCATCACACTGTTAAACATGTCACTTCCTGTTGCCAGTAGGTGGCGCTATTACTATAGCTGAAAATTGTAATGTAGATGTGTTCAGGGCAGGACTCTTATCAAATGTGTGAAGTTTGGGGCAGATTGGACATTGTCTTCTTAAGTAACAACAACTTCCTGTTTCATTTCATTAGCATGCTTTAGCACTTAGCTAAGAATTGCTAGCATGTTTTAACATGTTTATAACATGTTTATAATTCAATGGCATATTTACTATGTTGCTAGTACTGCATCACAGTGTTAAACATGTCACTTCGTGTTGCCAGTAGGTGGCGCTATTACTATAACTGAATATTCTCATGTAGATGTGTTCAGGGCAGGACCCTTATCACATGTGTGAAGTTTGGGGCAGATTGGACATTCCATGCCTGAGTTACAGCAAATTACTATTTAATTGCAGTAATAGCATGCTTTAGCACTTAGCTAAGTGTTTGCTAGCATGTTTTAGCATCTTTCAAGTATGTTGATAGCATGTTTAGCACTTGCTGGCACTTTTTTATATGTTATTAGGAGTCCACAACAGTGTTAAACATGTCACTTCCGGTTGCCAGCAGGTGGCGCTGTGACTGTAACTGATTATGTGCATGGACATGTGTTCAGGACAGAACTCTTATCAAACGTGTGAAGTTTGGGGCAGATTGGACATTCCATACCTGAGTTACAGCAAATTCCTATTGAATTGCAGTAATAGCATGCTTTAGCACTTAGCTAAGTGCTTGCTAGCATGTTTTAGCATGTTTCAAGTATGTTGTTAGCATGTTTAACACTTGCTGGCACTTTTTTATATGTTATCAGGAGTCCACAACAGTGTTAAACATGTCACTTCCTGTTGCCAGCAGGTGGCGCTGTGACTGTAACTGAATATGAGCATGGACATGTGTTCAGGACAGAACTCTTATCAAACGTGTGAAGTTTGGGGCAGATTGGACATTGTTTGCCTGAGTTACAGCAACTTCCTGTTTCATGGCGAAACATCAAAATTTGTCAGGCCGCCGAGGACACGCCCTTCGACGAAAACTCAAGATCTTCGCAATTTAACGTCGCAAAGGCCTTAAGATTACACTCAGCAAATTTGAAGATGATCAGATTAAAACTGTAGGAGGAGTTCGTTAAAGTACGAGGCCTGAAAATGGCAAAAACTGCACAAAAATCTGAGAGGAAGTTCAAAATGGCTGACTTCCTGTTGTGTTAAGGGCTACGCTCCAAGAGACTTTTTTGTAGGTATTGGGCCATTACATGTATGTACCGAATTTCGTACACGTACGTGAAACGTAACGCGAGGCGCACTCCGTTGAACCTTTATAGGTGGCGCTATCGAGCCATTTTGCCCCGCCCAATTTTGAAACGCATATCAGATGTAAATTTTCGCCAGTTCTGACGCGTGTGCAAATTTTCGTGAGTTTTCGTGCATGTTTAGGCCCTCAAAAATGCGATTCATTGCGGAGAAGAAGAAGAATAATAATAATAATAATAATAAACAGAGCAATTCCAAGAGGGTCCTCACACCATCGGTGCTCGGGCCCTAAATATAGCTGCGAGCAGCGATTACGGGCCCAAGCCGGTGGCACCGCAACCCTGGTGCACCAGGGTGGCGGTACCGCCGGCTTTGGCCCTTCATCGCTGCTCGCAGCTATATTTATTTATATATATATATATATATATATATATATATATATAAAAGCCGGTGGCATCGCCACCCTGGTGCCTTTAGGGTTATTGTGCACGACGTAACACAAAATATCTGCTCGCTATCTGCCGAACGGCTCTGGTAGTCCCGCTTCAGCACTGATGATGTTGTAGAAATAGTGTGCTCTGGTTGGTCTGGATTATTCGGGATTTTTTATTTTATACAGAAATAAGTTATTTATAATTCAGATGAGAATAAAGTTAGTGTTGATTAAAATGAAGGAAAACAAATATATTGATCTGAAATATAGCACATTCATTTTACATTTATTTAGGTTCAATTACCAAACATACAATCTTAATTTAATTTAAAGCAAACAATACATTTGAAATACATGGGTTGTATGCACATTTTTTTTATAAAAAATATATATATATATCCAAAAAGACAAGGCTTAAAAACTCTTGTCACTGTAACAGACACAATCTCTCTCTCACACACACACACACACACACACAAAACACACACACACACGCACGCACACACACACAACACACACACACACACACACACACACACACACACACACACACACACACACACACACACACACACACACACACACGTCAAGTCACATTTTAGATGCAATATTGAATAAGCAGAAAAATCGGATTTTCTGCTCTGAAAATATAAATAAGCATACAAATTGAATAAGCACTTTGAATATTCTAAACAGAATAAGCATTAGTCGCTATTGAATAAGTACTAGTACTTAATGGAATAGATACTAATATCTAAAAAATAAGTACTAGTAGCATGAAAATAGAGACTAGTATGTTAAAATGATTAAATGTTAAAACGGCTTGCCATATTGGCTCAGAGAGAGAGAGAGAGAAAATGACATTTTAGATAATAGCACCTATTAATAGATACTAGTATTTATTCAATAAATACTAGTTCTAAGTCATTACATACTAGTACCTATTAAATAGATACCAGTACTTATTCATTAGCTACTAATACGTATTCAAAAGAATATCTAAAGAATAAGCACTACTATCTAAAGAATAGGCACTAGTACTAAAGAATAAGCACTAGTCGCTAATGAATAAGTACTATTACTTAATGGAATAGATACTAGTATCTAAAAAATAAGTACTAGTAGCATGAAAAAAGAGACTAGTAGGTTAAAATGATTAAATGTTAAAACGGCTTGCCATATATACTCAGAGCATCAAAAGCATCAAACAAGAATATTAAAGTTTGATGCGTTGCCACAGCAACAGTTTCAAAGATATCAAGAATCCCTTCACAGGTCTTCATCTGCAGTGTATTTACATTATACAGATGAAGTTTGAAGCAAATCGGGTAAAAATAAGAGGGTGATTTCAAAGCCTTTAGGAAGTGACACACTTCCTGCTGCCAGTTGGTGGCGCTATAACTTTGACTCACAATAGTCACATCCATGTGATCGGACTCTTACAGCGAACACACTGCTGAAGTTTCATCAAGATCAGTTAATGTATGCAGAAGTTATAACACACTTCCTGTTTCCATTATTCGCCATAAATTCGTTTCCTCGCCACGGCCAAACCGTTCGAGATATCAAAAATCCCCTGGCAATTTTTCATCCTCAATGTCTTGACTTCATGCTGACTGAGTTTCGTGGCGATTGGTTGAATTCTCTAGGAGTAGTATATCGAATTCCAGGGGCATACGCTTTCAAACAAACCATAATAGCCGACTTCCTGTTGGTCTGGGGTAAAAAGTAAAAGTACAAAGGATATATGAATCGATGAGATCTATATGTGTACCAAGTTTCATATTATTACATGCAAGCGTGTTTGATTTATGGACCAAGTTTTCGGACCCCGTTCCAGGGGGCGCTGTCGAGCCCCCCTGCCACGCCCGGGTACCAGCTTCAGCCCGGCCCTGATGGCCGCGGTTTCTGACCCGTGTGCAAAGTTTCAAGAGTTTTTGAGCATGTTAAGGGCCCCAAAAGTGTGCTAAGAATCTCAAAAGTATCCAAAAAGAATATTAAAGTTTGATGCGTTGTCACGGCAACAGCATCTAAGATATCAACAATCCTTTCACAGGTCTACATCTGGCATGTGTCTACATTATACACATCAAGTTTGAAGCAAATCGGGTAAAGCCTGTTTGATTTATGGACCAAGTTTTCGGACCCCGTTCCAGGGGGCGCTGTCGAGCCCCCCTGCCACGCCCGGGTACCAGCTTCAGCCCGGCCCTGATGGCCGCGGTTTCTGACCCGTGTGCAAAGTTTCAAGAGTTTTTGAGCATGTTAAGGGCCCCAAAAGTGCGCTAAGAATCTCAAAAGTATCCAAAAAGAATATTAAAGTTTGATGCGTTGTCACGGCAACAGCATCTAAGATATCAACAATTCTTTCACAGGTCTACATCTGGCTTGTGTCTACATTATACACATCAAGTTTGAAGCAAATAGGGTAAAGCGTGTTGGATATATGGACCAAATTGTCGGACCCGTTCAAGGGGGCGCTGTCGAGCCCCCCTGCCACGCCCGGGTACCAGCTTCAGCCTGGCCCTGATGGCCGCGGGTTTTGTCCTGTGTGCAAAGTTTCAAGAGTTTTCGAGCACGTTAAGAACCCCAAAAGTGCCCGAAAGCATAAAAAAGCTTAAAAAAAGGAATATTAATGTTTGATGCATTGCCATGGCAACAGTGTCTAAGATATCAATAATCCTTTCACAGGTCTACATCTGGCATGTGTTTACATTATGCACATGAAGTTTGAAGCAAATCGGGTAAAAATAAGAGGTGATTTAAAAGCATTTTGAAAGTGACACACTTCCTGCTGCCAGTTGGTGGCGCTATAACTTTGACTCACAATAGTAACATCCATGTGATCGGGCTCTTACAACGAACACACTGCTGAAGTTTCATCAAGATTAGTTAATGTATGCAGTAGTTATGACACACTTCCTGTTTCACGTTTCTCGCCATAATTTCGTTTCCTCGCCACGGCCAAACCGTTCGAGATATCAAAAATCCCCTTGCAAACTTTCATCCTCAGTGTCTTGACTTCATGCACACCAAGTTTCGTGCCGTGTGTTTGAATTCTCTAGGAGGAGTGTTTCACATTCCATTGCATGCGTTTTCCAAACAACCCTTAATAGCCGACTTCCTGTTGGGCTGGGGTAAAAAGTTAGAGTGCGAAGTATATATGAAACGATGAGATCTACATGTGTACCGAGTTTCATATTATTACATGCAAGCGTGTTTGATTTATGGACCATGTTTTTCGGACCCCGTTCCAGGGGGCGCTGTCGAGCCCCCCTGCCACACCCGGGTACCATCTTCAGCCCGGCCCTGATGGCCGCGGGTTCTGACATGTGTGCAAAGTTTCAGGAGTTTTTGAGCATGTTAAGGCCTCCAAAAGTGTCCAAAAGGTAGTAAAAAAATAATTAGAAGAATAATAAATAATCCTTAGGAAAACAATAGGGCCTTCGCCCTTAGGGCTTGGGCCCTAATAAATATAGCTGCGAGCAGCGATTACGGGCCCAAGCCGGTGGCACCGCAACCCTGGTGCACCAGGTGGCGGTACCGCCGGCTTTGGCCCTTCATCGCTGCTCGCAGCTATATTTATATATATATATATATATATATATATATAATATATATATATATATATATATATATATAAGCCGGTGGCACCGCCACCTTGGTGCCTTTAGGGTTATTGTGCATGACGTGACACAAAATATCAAAATATCTGCTCGCTATCTGGCCAACGGCTCTGGTAGTTCCACCTCTGATGATGTTGTAGAAATAGTGCACTCTGGTTGGTCTGGATTATTCTGGATTTTTTATTTTATACAGAAATAAGTTATTTATAATTCAGATGAGAATAAAGTTAGTGTTGATTAAAATGAAGGGAAACAAACATATTGATCTGAAATATAGCACAGTAATTTAAAATTCATGTAGGTTCAATTACCAAACATACAATCGTAAATTAAAGCAAACAATACATTTAAAATATATGGGTTGTAGCCTATGCATATTTTGTAATAAAAAAAAGATAGCACACGATGCAAGATGCCTGTTGTCCTCCAGCAAAACAAACGAGGCAGCTACATCGTTCATCGTCTCGTTCGTCAAACTGAACTATAATACATATAAAAGTCTTTTTTGTTTTTTTGTCATTTAGGACACTTTTATTCATATACACACACATACAAGTGTATGCATTCATGCACGCACACACCACATGATACGTTAAAGAGTAGCCTACCTCCATCCGCCTCCCTAGTTTCATTAAAAATCATCCCCAATCTCCTCTTCTGCTCCACTTCTTTCGCCATGTATTTGTTCGTTTCTTTTATTATTTTATGCAATCCAAAACACTCCACGTTAACCTGCCGCGTTTCGTATCTCCAGAGCCTGTCTAACTTGTCCGCTTGTCCGGCACAAATGGATTTTTGAAGGACAAGTAAAAGAGAATTTTACTTGCCCGAACGTACAAGTCAAGTAGCCTGATTAGAGCATCAATAACAAACAAAATACATAACTAGGGAATCACTAAACCGAGAGAATGATTCTGATTTTATTACATTTATTGTATGTTGTTGCGATCGATTGTGGATAATAAATAGGTTGCGCTGTTGACGCTCGCGCAGCCACTCGAGGAGAAATCTATATGAGCGCAGCACACACACACACACACACACACACACACACACACTCAGTTAACAACATACTGTAACTGCCTCTAAAAATCTAAATGTGGAGTTTCTATATTTTAACATATGTGTTAAGCAGCCTCAATTCTTTTTCCTGAATACCATATCAAAATGTGACATTAATTTCCTACAACAGTTCAATAAACAGTTACAATTTAGTCACTTACATTTTAGATGTAATATTGGCTGTTTTTCTTCTGTTCCAGCAGCGAAAATAGTTCCAAACAAAATCACAGCAGAACCACGGCACATCTCGCAGGAACACTCATTGTTTTCATTACTGAATGATTCAGCATTTTGACTCGAATCGGTTCAGTTGAGTCAAAGATTCAATGACCCATTCTTAAACATCTGTCTCATTCTTGAATTAATCAACCGTTTATACGAATCGTTTGAATGAATGAATACATGACTCACTCATTAATACGGCCGCCTGCCGCCACCTATTGGCAGTTAGTGTTATGTTTATAAGTAGCCTAGATACTTCCCTTTTCCCCTGTTTCTTATTTGTTTTAACATTTAAATCAATTTCATAACCCTTATTTTATGCAATTGTAATTTTTCAGTGTAAATGATTTAATTTTATCAGCCTACCTAGGTAACAGTAGCCTATGCTTCATCTTTCATTTTAAATTCCTAAATTTGATCAATAATCAATATTTATAACAGTCCCGTTTTTTTTGAGCCTTGAATTGGGCTCTCAAGGGTTGGCTTTCTAAATATGTATGTGTTATCAGTGTCTATTCAGAATGACTTATGAGCAGAAACCTTTTTATTTTGGATATGTCAGGAATGCATCACTACCAAAATTGGGGATGACTAGAAAGGGCAAATAAGGGTTTAAAATCAAGAGAACAATAGGAACACAAATTTTTACACAAGAGGGCAGTATAGCCCTATTTATGATTTTGAGTTTCAACCCGAAGGGGATTCTAAAAGAAGGTAAAGTTTGATGTGTTGCCACGGCAAAAGTATCTAAGATATCAAAAATCCTTTCACAGGTCTACATCTGCCGTGTGTTTTACATTTAAACACATAAAGTTTGAAGCAAATTGGGTAAAAATAAGAGGGTGATTTCAAAGCAATTAGGAAGTACACACTTCCGCGCCAGTTTGGCGCAAAACTTTTTCCACAAAGTCCATCCATGGATCGGCTCTTTCAGCGAACACACTGTGAAGTTTCATCAAGACATTAATGTATCAGAAGTTATAACACACTTCCTGTTTTATTAAATTTGCCAAAATTTCTTCCCTGCCCCGGGGCCAAACCGTTCGAGATAAACAAAAA